>JAAEAF010003457.1:0-113836 GCA_011037195.1 Triatoma infestans
AGTCCACTTATTTATATATCTGTTCTCAATGCCCTCCCAGATGAGCAATAGAAAGGGAAATTCCTTTTATTTTGACCAGACAGTCAGGTAATCCACCTTCCTAACTGTTCCTATTTTGTTTGTCCTACCTTCAAAAACCCCAAATTATAACATTTAACACTTCGGTAAATTGCAATATTAATTATTTTTTAACCTATAATAAAACTGGAGTGTAAAATTATAATTTATATTGTTACTTTTATATATATTATATATTAAACTTTTTCCATTCACATTATAATATAGGGGGATATAGGGGATATATATTATAACATGCACCACCCAGTTGTCTCGGAAATTACGCCAGATGGAAAAAATCCAAATGCTGCCCTACTTAATTTTTTTTTTTAAAGATTACAAATATGTAATCAATATTTTTATTTAAGCTGCAGAAATAAGATGGTTTCGAAACCAATATTCTTAATTCAAAGCAGACTACATACTTTTTTTAACCAATTCTTAAAGCAGATTTTTTTTTTTATGAAATGCTAGTTGAACGAGAAAAATCCGTATAACATTCGTTAAGATTTTTAATTTTGAATGTACAGAAATTCTCTGCTTTCTGAATGCGTTTCACACTGCTATGCTGAAAGTTCACATTGCATTGGAGTCAAATAACACCACTTTAGTTATACAAACTGAGATCACTTCAGTTATTCAAACTGTGGGCACCATCATGAAAATCAAACACTTCTTTCTGTCCAGTTTTCATTGACTACACGGATTAAAGAATCAGAATGGATTTCTTTGCTGATTTCAGAAATTCTTTCTTTAAGTACTTCTACAATGGTGAACGGGATTTAAGTTGCCGTAATGTTTATTATTTAAGTACCCTCAGAGGAAGTAATCCAGAAGCGTCAGTCTATGAAGCGGGGGAAGGGGCACTAAATAAAATGTTAAATCAAAACTAATATTTATATCAAAACGTGCACTGAATGCCTTGGAAATAGATCGAAATAATGCCTCCCATGAACAATAAATAAGACTTACCTCTGATTAATGAATGCAAATTTAAGTTACTCACCTGTAACAAATAAAAAAAAATATTATTGAAATATGTAACAATCAAAGAAGTAATTACATGAAAAAAAAAAAGTGAGAAAGTAATCAATAATTACAATCTACATTGCTCTCTATAACAACTATTTAAAAATCTGCTGTTACAAAAACTGTTACAGACAAATTTTCGTTAAACCTGGCATTTTGACTTTATGTGTTTGATTGCTTTCAATATACCCATCACATATGTCTTCAATATGCCCAAATTATGGGACAAAATGATATATTTTAAGAGACATTAGCACCAACATTCTCAAATATCCATAAAATTAAATCCATTTTTCTTAGATAAATAAATTTAAAAAAAAAAGTGATAGCACCTTTTTTTGATGAAACAAGTTTACAAATTTGATGTCTAAATCGAGAAAATTGCACACAAAAAAAAAACTAAAAAATAATTCGAACCCATAGTAGTTTCACTCGGGTAGTCATGTATAACTCCTACCATCATTTTTTCTGCTAAGCCCATGTTAAAATGTTTGTTGTAATAGTCGTGTGATTGTTTCACACCAGATTTTGTTTTTATTTTTTAAATTACCAAGTGTTAATATATAATTTTAATTTAAAGAAGGGAAGAAATAAGCAACTAGTTAATAATTTTTCTGAATAGTTTACCTTGAAACAAACTGCATCGTGGGTGTATTAACTAGTGTAACAATTTTAAACATCGTAATATTTTTGTTTTTATTTATTATCAAGGATTTTGGTTTTATTTTTTTTAATTTAATTTATTTTTAAAGTCGGCCTCTTTATTGTTTACCACTAGTTGTTATTAGTCGGGTGTTGACGAGCGATTTAAGAAAAGAAGTGTGGAGGAACATCAGAACTTCAAATCAATAAAGAGTTGTTCTTATTAAAATTACGATGCAATACTATAAATCATACGAGAGGCAAATCAGTACAATAATCATTTTAGAAATCTGATGTGTAACACTCATAGAAATATCGCGCTTACATCTCCTATCCTATCCTATCCTATCCACTATCCTGTCCCTCCTATCCTGTTCCCTATCCTATCCTATCCCCTATCCTATCATATCCTCTATTATCCTATCCTATCCCCCCTATTCCCTATCCTATCCTATCCCCTATCATATCCTATCCTCTATCCTATCCCCTAGCCGGTAAGTTCTAAATGACACTTGAAAGTTTTATTTTAGTATTTAGTTTATTTTATTTATCTCAATATTGAAAGTAAGGTGGAAAATTGATAATCCAGGAAATTTTTTATTGTCGAAACTTTCAAGACGTATATTTTCTCCATTTTTAGGGCAAATTCTAAATTATAGAATCATTATTTGGTAATACTTTTTTACTTTCTCTTATTCCTAGTAAGATTGGAAATTGTGTCAAATTTTCTATATCAACTATTCACCAGAAATACACGTTTTGAAGTTCCTGCAGTCCCAAAAGTAATGCACACACACATGCAAGTGCACACATAGACCAATTTCTAAAAACCACTCGTACGTACGTAGTAGACCGCAAAACATATATATCCGGTGAATACCCAGTGCCGAACATTTCACACGATTATAATACTTCATTTTACAGTTGTAAGAGAAAGTAAAAAACTCTGGTGTGAAACACCCACACGACTTTCTCTTACTGCAGTGAACAGAATTGCAATTTACAAATTTTCTTCAAACTTATCATTTTTATTAAATGTCTGTCTTCAGTTCTATATCAATGGGAGAAACTGAAATTAATAAAATGACTTTTTCGAAGGGAGCTTAACTTCCGCTTCCCCCCCCCAAACTCCTTTAAATGAATTCTTCGGAAAAAATTTCAAACATAAGTGATCTTTATATTCACAGTGAGTGTTCACACTAGAGATTTTTACTTTGTCTTACAACTGTAAAATGAAGTATTATAATCGTGTGAAATGTTCGACACTGGGTATTCACCGGAAATATGTGTTTTGCGGTCTACTATGTACGTACGAATGGTTTTTAGAAATTGGTCTATGTGTGCACTTGCATGTGTATGTGTGAGTTTCTTTTTGGATTGGAGGAACCTCGAAACGTGTATTTCCGGTGAATACTCGATATCGAAAATTTGACACGATTTCCATTATTTCTAGGAGTAAGAGAAAGTTAAAAAGAATTATCAAATACTGAATCTATAATTTAGAATGTGCACAAGATTTAATGAAATTCATCGGCGTTTTTATGGAGAAAAACGCTAAAATTGTTCAGTAAAAACGCAATTCCAATTTACTCATTTTCTTTAACTTGGAAAAATTGGAAACATACTTAATTCTATTTATACGACACAATTTTATATAATAAATTGAAATAGCACTTTAGAGGAAAACATAACCCTACCAATACCCCCAAAAACCCCCTTAAATGACTTTTACCTACAGAAATGTTACAAATAAAAATTGTACCTCTTTCTATGTTATAGTTGATATACCAGTTTTAAAGAAAATCGTTGGAGCAGTTATCGAGAAAATTACAAAAACTAAAGAAAAAAAACATTCAGTAAAGTGGTACTTCCGGTCGATAGCCGAAACTACCGTGCCTGTTGCGGTTTTAGCTTCCTGCAACTTTGTGTTTTTGAGATATTTTGTACACACACACACATGCGCGCGCGCACATACATACAGCATAGTTTCTAAAATCCACTTCTTTGAACTTAGAGGACCTCAAAACGTGTATTTCCGTGGAAAACACAGTTTCGAAAATCTGGCACGATCGCAATACTTCTTCTTACTAATAGTAGGAGAAAGTAAAAATCTATATTTATTTATTATATTCTGAATTAGGACAAATTTCCTAATTTTAGTAATTCACTTTTTGTAAATAATCAACGTTTTTATTCGCAGAAAACATTAAAAGTAATTTCTAAATATGGACAAATATTACAATCATAAAGTTAATCAGTAAAGTGACTGTACACCTTTAGCTGATTAGAAATGGTTTCACACGTTGGCTTTATAATCAAAACTAATTTTGTTGAAAACAGAAAGAGTTAATAGAATTAGGTCCAAGTTAAAATAGGAAGGTTGGGAGATATGTTGAAGACCTCTAAGTTTGATATGAAATACAAGACAGTTAAGCAACATTTATTCTAGAGATATTTACATCCGAAGACGTTCTGTACAAACTTAGAAGAGAGGTCCTTCCCGGAAACATCTGTACTCATACTAGTAGCAGCAGAATCAAGAAGCTTTACAATGCCGACTGAATGAGTATAAAGAGTTCAATAAAGATCTACGAAATACAGTAAGCAGACCTGCATTGATCTCATCCAAGGGTAATATAAACGAGGGAAGGTAAACAACCCTTTTTATCAGGTATTTTTAAACTTTAGACTAAATTCAATAAATAACCAAAATATTAAATTTATCTCATATGCTTCTTCTAGCTGTCAAAATCTGTCATCCCTACCGATCGTGAAGGAATCTCCTTCTAGCGTTCTACTTATTCACTCTGCTTATCCACTTTCTATCCTCTTCTAGATTTTTCCAATCCGCTATATTCGTTCTCCAAGTTCCTGAATAATGCCCTAATACATAGTTAGATACTTCCAGAATCTCCCCAGCTGATTGGTGGTTCCATTAGCCCATTTCATCAAATTCCAACGTTGGGGAACTCCTCTATTAAGATAAATAACTGGCGGATGCTATTATGTGAAGAGCATAACTCAAAAACAAGTGCCTAAAAGTTACAAGCAAAAAACATAAGAAACAATATTAGCAAACCATTGTTTTTTACTAAACCCTGCAAGCAACTTTAAGAAAAAAAATTCTAATACTTTACTTTCTCTTACTAGGGAGAAAGTATTGCGCTATGATATATTTTCGAAATTCAGTTTTTCCCAGTGATATCCCATGTTTTGATATTCTCTGAGCGGTTTTTAAAAAACAAAATTGGTCTGATCAGCGTAATTCATCAAAAACAAAAACAAAATCATAGAGAGTTCAAACTTGATATTTAATTCACAGGTATTACGAGGGAAGGAAGTCAGGACAATAGTTTGATCGAAACTGTCAACTGAAAGTCCAATTTTTACTTTACCATTTTCCCATTTATCTTGAGGAAAATGGAAAAAAGTTCTCCAAAGCATTACTTTAAACTTGCTACATCGACTATGCAGTCGATCATTATGTACCTATATATAATGGGGTTGTTGAGGAGAGAAATTAGGTTGGATTAAATGAACAAGATATGCTGACACTAATACAATGTAGCTAAGTTACACTAACTGCACTGGACTTTATAATGAAAATGATAGAATGAATGGTGAGAGTAGAGATATGACATGATGCGACGACTGGTGTACAGTTGTATGGTTGTATATGATAGATCCCTTTAGATAGATTCCCACTGGCTTATATACACAGGTTCTCCCACTCTAGTCTGCCTAAGTCAGAGAGTAGTCTCTGTTAACCAGAGAGAGCCTCTCTTCTCCTGCTGTGGTTGCATTCTCTTTGCTGTGGATGGACGCTATTACATATATAATGATCTGTAACATTTACTGAAACTTTTTACCGGGAAAGGTCATTTCTAGAAAGGTTCTGTGGGCCGTGGGGGGGCGTAGACTTTTCTAAAAAACTAAAATCCATCTCTATATATCGCACGTTCTACGATTTATATATTATTCAATGAAATTAAATGGTTTGGCAAAAATGCAAAGTTTGAAAGAAAAAAAACCTGTTAATCGGAAGGATTACTTCATTCCAATTTTACTAATAGATTTCTTTAAACAGGGGTATTCTAACACTATGCATAACAGATATGTACAGATCTAAATTTTTGTTTGAGATGTATAAAGATCTAAAGGGGTGTAACAGAAACATTACGTTGAAGTGAACTCTCTACACGAACTTGGTGAATTTGCTCTGACGATGGATGAAAATCCGAAACCGGTAAGGAACAAAATCAATATGCATGCTACGGCGGACAAAATACCACATCTAAATTTTTATTTGAAAGATATCTTTCAGAATTCTCTAAAGATTTAGCTAACATTAAGTGCTGTAACTTTTGGTTTCACCATAACCTTGAAGGCTAGTTGCTAAGGTCTAGTAAAATATCTAGTAAAACTTCCAACCTCTAAAAAAAAAAATAGTTTTCAATTGTGTTTCAAACCACATTTTTCTATAATCAGGATTGGCTCACACGATTCCAAAGCCATTTAAATGAACTCTGTATTAATTATTATGAATCGTTAGAAAGTTAAAAAAAAAAAAAAACAAATCTTTAACGAAGGACATTCAAAAAGCTTAATGCACTTACTTCGTATTTCCAAAGGAAGGTAAAAAAAGTTATAAGTGGCACTGGACAAGGCGTTTGTTAACGGTAAATAAATTGAAAAAAATAAAATAAATGAATAAAAATTCAGGTATCCTATAGTTTAGAAGTACTTAAAAAAAAATGTATATATACACATATAAACTACATACAATTTTAGCATTACAAATTAAAGTATGATTCATTTAAAGGAGCGGTACTTTAAATTTAATAAATATACAGAGAGAGAGAGAGAGAGAGAGAGAGAGAGAGAGAGAGAGAGAGAGAAAGTAATATGAATGTAAGAAGAAGGAAAAAAAGAAGTAGATAAAAACACCTACATAGAGTATACATTTAACTATCAAATTGTAGTAGGTGGTATCTCAATCGTTAGATCTCTATGGAGTGAGTGATCTTTTTAGTGGCTGTTTGCTGCCGACAGAGGGGCCCCGCCAGCCGATGGACAGCCTCAGGGTCGTACTTCATGTACGGCTACCGTCCTTCTAGCTTTTTATAAAAACCTACACGCATTCACTAACACTCAAATTATAAACATACAGCTTTCAAATGTAATAAGAAAGCTCGTCTAGGTTTTCTTTAAAACTCATTTCTTTTTCTATTACTATAATTGTACTATGTTATTTTGCAGAAGAAAAAGCTATAATAGCTTTCAAAAATCTTAATAGTAAATCATGCTTCATCTAAAGAAAGAAATAGCACATTAACGCAAATATCATCCAAATTGTGAAACTAAGCTTTCACTTGTACAGAATCATTTCCTTTCTTTTCTGTTAATTTTTTTTTTTACATCCCCGCCACCAAAAAAAATTACGCGATCTTTGAACCGGAAAGTTGAATTATTGAAATATTGCCAGGAAGTTCAAAATTTATACTCACACGAAGTTTTGATCAGAAACCATAAAACGCAAAATACAATTTAATCGAATGATTCTTCAATGATTTATTTTGCAGTGTACCCAAATATATAGTTACACCAAAGTTTGAAAACCACTTAACTAAAACGTCATATTAGTAAAGCTAGCAAATATTCAATTTAATAAACAATTTAACCTATTTAACTTCCTAGATGAAGAGAATTTTTCAATTTAATACTATAATAATTGCATCAAGTTAAAGTATTATTGTGTTTAACTTTCTCTTGCAGCTCTAAGATTTATAATCAAATTATGCAATAGATTTTTCTCCGGAAAAAATTTTGAGATATTCTGAAACGAAAAAAACGTTTTTAGCGAAAGGTCTGTATGTAGTGTATAGGTGTGTGTGTTTTGTGTCTGTGTGTGTGTGTTTTTTATGTGCACTCAGCAACGAAAAAATCTTAGGAAGTTCAAACTTGATATTCCCTCCGTATGTCCGTCCATAAGGGGTTTTTGACTGTGTTATATATAAGTCATTTGTTTTCAATTGTGAGTTTAGAACGTCGGTCTAGAAAGAAGTTTAAATCGCCGTTTAGTTCACGTCTATTTAGTCTAGTATGAGGGTCGTCTGGCTAAATATAAACCGAGATAGCTGTAATGGTATCCGAATAATTGAGATTTGTGAGGATCCGAAGAACCTAGTTACTCGCTACCTAGGCCAGAATAGGGTGGGAGAATTCATCTATTTAGAGCTAAGAAGAATAGTTTTGAGATAGTTAGCGACTCATCCAGTCAGTAGAATCATTCTACTTTCTAATTATTCAGCCAGTCTGTCTCTCTCTTTATTATTCTCTCGCTACCTTATTCTCTAACATCTATTGACAGGGTGAAGTCATTGCAGTTTTGTGATTCTATTCTATACAGTGTTCAGCTTATCTACTAGTTTATTTTTTCTTCGTCATTTCTAAATTCATTCTCTCCAATTCTCTCCGTCACCATATTCATTAGATAGCGAACACCGGTCTACCGTTGGGATTATGGTGCCATGGAAGAGGATATGTGAAAAGGATGGCGCGTCTGAGACACTTTATACTTCTCCACTTGGAAGACTTGGTCTTTCCATTTTGTGAAATTTATATGGGTTTGAAAGACACGGGATACATGGACAAAATCTGGGTTGGGGGCGAGACACAGCTATCGTCTGCATCGGAACAGTAGGAAGGGCCTAAGCGGACCTAGAAAAACCTAATACCACCTATCTCACCAAAGACTTATTACTCTTGGCCGCAACAAAACTGACTGCTTTCTTGCAAATCCCCTCTCACACCCTCTTCTTCGCGATGATGGCCCTCGGGCCCCGACGAAGCGAAAGCAAATCTCGTTATAAAATAAGTTTAGTTTCATAATTATAATTAAAATATATATATATCTTAAAAGTCTTTTCAAGCATTCTATCAGCATAACACAAATATTTAACAGATGACTCATTTGAATTTAATCTTTGATTAAATCAACAATTTTTAAGATAATTTAACGATTTAATTGCTAATTTGGTATAGTTAAATAAAATAAAATTCTTCTTCTCCCCCCCTCTAGAGAAAATATTCAATGTTTATTGAAATTACAATCAATAAAAAATGAATTAATCATTGTTTGTAAATGATAAAACAATGGGACTTAAGATTATTTCAATTCCAAATATGGTAAAAAATAATAATACTAATTTTAATTTACAAGATAGACTTGTTTGGGCATTTAAAAAAAAAAAAAAAAATTAAATTAAACAAAAAGTTTATTTAAAATATGCAATGTTATTTAATTACAAAGAACAATGACAATAAAATTTTATCTATTATTTTTAACAAATTTTCTTTATAATTAAAAAATTCTATAGAAGACATCTCGATTGTACTAGCTCTCGGAAGACTAAAGATATTATTAGTCTTTTAAAGTAAGATTAAAATTTTTAAAAAAAAAGCACAAACAATATTTTACAAAAATTGATCCTAGAAATATTTGTTATTAAAACTTTATATAAAAAGTAAGTTTTTATTTTATTGTCTTTTAAATTTGAATATTATTAAAATGAAGGATAAAAGCTTCGTATACTCTATCCATTTACATCTGGAGAGGAGGCTTTATTTATTTAGAACTCTAAATGTTGTTGGTTTTGTCTTCTTTTTTTTCTAATTTATTAATTAATTTATCAATCGAATAATACGAAATTTGGTGAGAAACACTCACACGACTTTCTCTTACTACAATCTACATAGTTCTAATTGAGTTATTCTCTTCAAACATATAATTCTCTCACTCGATATTTAGTTGGTTTAATTAACATGAATGGAAGATATTAAACTATATAAAACCATTTTTTTTAACCTCACCCCGTCCCATAACCCCCCCCTTAAAAGAATTTTCTTGGAAAAGTTTCAGACAAATGTGATAGGTCTCTAGAAATATAGTTAATACACCTAAGTTTAATCAATCCCGTCGGTGTTTTTTATAGAGAAAATCTATACAAAAAAAAAACTGGAAAAAGAAGTTCATTGAAAATGCACTTTCGATCAACCGATTTTCTTCAAACTCAGCATTTTGACACCATATTTAATTGTAATTAATATTAAGTGGATGATAAAATCGGACAGTAAATTAATACAGCATTTTTGAGGAAAGAATAACCCCGCCCATCACCACGAAATCCTTTTCAAATGAATTTTCCCGGAGAAATGTTTGAAATAAAAGTTATAATAGAACTCTGTAGATGATATTAGATTGTTGTAGGGAATTATTGCACTGCGACTTGAAAGATCTATTGTGTCCCCCCGACAACACTGCCCATCACCGGACAATGAGTTGTAGAGGCCCTAGGAAGAGAAAATCTAAGGGCAGCATGCTGGATTCGAACCCGGGATCTCCGCGTTGCTATTCCAGCGCTCTACCACTGAGCTAATCCCTTCCTTCTCCCTTGGCTGTAGCCAATTAACTAGGGTCGGAGACCTTAGTTTGTGTACGGTGTTTGTCCTTGTCTGTAAAGCGTAGAGTGTATGTAGTTTAAGTGTATTGTGTACTGTTCTGCCGAAGTGGGGTCGCTACTCCCCATGTAACCGCATGCAACAGATACCCCTTGCGAGCATAGATGATTTTAATAAGTTTTTAAAAAAAACTGATGAAGCCACCGTTTTCGGGAAAATTTCAAAAAACTAGAGAAAACTTTCAGTAAAATAGAACTTCCGGTTGACCGATTTCGATCGCAAACTCCTCCATCAATATGAACTCTCCAGAAAAATTACGCTGTTATCCCTAAGGTAACTTAATCTTATAATCATAATTTGTGGCTCATAAATACCACTAATAAATGAAATAAATAAATAGAAGTTACTTGACCAAAACTTTATTGGCGGGACCCTTGGTCAAACTTAAACTAAATATCATGTTTGAAAATTCTGCGATTTTCACTTATTGAGTTATGCTGACCATAAACATGCACACACAGACCAATTTCCAAAAAAAAAAACACTTTTCCAGGACTCAGGGGACCTCAAAACATATATTTCCAGTGAAAACTCGACATCAAAAATTTGACACGATCGAAATACTTCCTCTTTTAACTAGGAGTAAGTGAAAGTAAAAATAGAGAAAATAATATGTTAATCGTAGCCGACCTCTATCTACAGATATACTAAGAGCCGCTTAGGATGCTAAAAATTAGAGCTACCACAGCCAGGATAAGTTAAACGAAAATGTTTATCAAGACGTATTTATTTAAGTGCAAGAGATCTTTAAACAGTTCCTGGAAAATGTAAATAAAAAGGATAATGAATTGAATGAAGTGCTTTATTTTACCAACTAAGTTCTATTTAATTAAGTGAAAAAGAATTTTCCAGGTGGTGGCGCTATCTTTCCGAAAGGAATCCAGACTATTTGACACTCTAGCCAATGCACTACTAAACGTTGTATTTCATCTACTGAGTGACTATTAGCGAATGCCTTTAATAACTTTTCTTTTTTTTATTTAAGACACCGCTACATCTATAGTTATTGGCGTCCGGAGTCTTCTCAGTGCACTACCGGCCCTTGGTTATGTTCTCTCATTATAGACCACAATACATCAGTGCCCACCATCGAATAGTGAGCATAGGTGCTCCTAGGAAGAAAAAAATCCGAAAAGCACTGGACTCGAACCCGATAGTCTAGCACGTACCACTGAACTAATTTCTCTCTTAATTTCTTGTTGTTAAATTTGGGAATAAAGAGAGGAAAAGAAAGTCTCGACAGTGGTAATCGGAGGATGTAGTAAAAATTTCCCAACTGAATTCAGGCAATATTGCACTGAAAATTTAGGCTTATAAGAAAGCGAATAAGACTTTCAGAGCCGATCATTTTTTTAGTCCCCTAGGCCTCTATCATTACAGCTAAATTGTGGCTGCTAATATATACTGATTATCTGTCAACATGATTCGTAATATATGTCGCTAACAATAAATAATTAAACAAAAAATAATAATTATCACAAAAAGTTATATATAACATAATAAAAATAGGAATAATCATGAATATAAAAAAATAATAAACTTTACTCCAATTAAAAGAAAGCAAATTACAAATTATTTATAAATAATAATGGACAGCAATACAATATATGATGTCATATAGATTATAGAAAATATGAATAACAATTTTTTTTTTTTTTTTTTTTCTTTTTTTATTGTGCAATAATGATAATTTCAAATCATCATTGTTATAGAATTAAATAACATAACATCAAGATAAGTGCGAACAATGATATTAGATATAAAACGCTTACACACAACTGTGTAAAATATATATATATATCATTGTGCTACTGTGTTGTAATTTCGATCATCTTCCTTTTTTGTTTCACTGTTGACAATTTATTCATACCAACTGCAAATCCAATTATTTCATCGATTTAGAAACAAATTGACAATAATGTGATTTCGAAGAAAAAAAATAAAATAAAATAATCTGATATGAAGCATGCACTCTACTTTCTCTTTCAGCAATTTTTAAAATATATTATTTGAAGAATTTTCCTCAAATCTGGAATTTAAAAAAAAAAAAAATTATTATTTTTTTTTTTTATGGTATTCAAATCACTTCTGTCACTTCCGTTTTATAATTTCTTCTGTTAATATTTTTTTAATTTAAATTTTTGTTGTTGTTATGAATCTATGCACTTTTTCGTAACTACAATGCTGTACAATAATGTATTTTCTCCAATAAATTTTACAGGGCTCCTGAAGAAGGGCACCAGTAGTATCCGAAACGTAGAGCAACAAAGAATTCTTGCTCTTTAATAATATTTATTTTTGTAGTGAGAATTTCGTGGGATAAGAGAATTAAAATATCTGAGCTACACTCACGATAATTGGTATAATAATAATTAGAGCAAACATATTGCAAAGACAAATGATAGAGAACGGGTAGCGTAAGGCTACTTGAGCGGAGCGTGCTGACAGAATAGGCTGCTAGAGTGTTCTCTTCTTGAAGGTTGAAGTTATATACTATACATTTCAGTAGAAAACTCCCTCGCTTTTATGGTGGTCAAGCCTATTACTTCTTCGGTTCTGCTAAGAAATAGTAGGCGGAACCCTGACTTCCCTAGGGCGTAATATTGACGCAGTTATGATAGAAGGTCTCTGTTACGGCCTCTTTGTGACACCCATGGGTGAATGGATGTCTGTACATCTGTAAATTCAACCTATAAAGATGCATGTGTATATGTCTTTGAGTCCATCACATTTTCCTTTTAATATCATATAAACATATTGATAGAGCGGAGCCGCGCATATTGATTCACGTTGCTTTTCTAAGACATACCAAGTATATTGAATATAATTATACTATCGACCAGATGGGCGACAACACGTCAATCCGCATAAACACTGATTGCGTAATTTAAAACCAAACCTAATATCTGAGCGTACCCCCCCCCCAGGACGTTGTGATTTTTTCCCCCAACAGTTAAACAATTTCAATTACTTTTTTCCAGAGAAATTTTATTTAGGGTGTTCTGAAGGACTGGGATATTCACTTCCTCGTTGAAGTGCCTTTCATCTTTATAGTGTAATAGGTTTCTCCATCTGAATTGAATTGATTACTAAATATTTCGTAAACATGTTAAATTTGAAAAAGAAAACTGTGTTATAAAAGGATATGTGAATTTGCAATAAATGAAAGATTTGCTTGTCGTCTTTGTCCAACCGGGACATGACGTAATCTCTTCTCCAATTGGTTTTACAAAGAAATTTTAAAGAATAAAATCGATTTAAAACACTTTTTTTTAATTTATGAAGTTTCTTTATCCCTTTAAAATTTAAAAATAAATAAATTTATTGCCAAATTAAGTATACAGATTCCATATAGACCATTCACCTACAAAAGAAACAGGTTTTGGGTCGCAGCCTTATAGCCAACTTGGTTTTGGTATTGGTATTGTGTCAAATTTTCCAAATTGAGTTTTCACCGGAAATATCTTTTGAAGTACCAAGTACAAAAGAAAATAGCCTTTGTTCGAACAAAATATTTAAAAAATGAAAAATCGCAGAAAGCTCAAAGTTGGTATTTCGTTTAGGTACAACCATTTTACCTGGCACAAAGGTTTCGGCCAAAATCCATTAACCGGAAATGCGATTTTCCTGAATGTTTTTTCTCTTCAGTTTTTCTCGAAAAAGGTTCAAAGGATTCTCTTTGAAGTTTGTATATAGGTGCTATCTACATATTTAAATATTTTTTACTTTTAATTGAAAAACATTCCCAGAAAAAATTGTTATTTTGGCGTTTTTGAGAAAACAGGGCCGTTCCGGATCTTCTCCAAATTCTATTTCCGGATCTTCTTCCAATAATATTAATATACATTGGAAGTATAGTTAGAATGCTACATTTGAAAAGAATCGGTTAACCGGAAATGCACCTGAGTAGGTTTTTGAGTTGTTTGGAATTTTCTCGAAAATGACTATAACGATGTTCTTTAATCTTGGAAAATTAACTGCACAGATATAATTTTACATTTAATGTTAGGATAAATAAGTAAAGTTTAGAGTGTAAAAAAAAAAATGGTCATTCTAAATATAATTGCTATTTATTAAATCGTGTGAGTGTTTCAAACCAGATTTTTTCGTTTTATAAATACGAAAAATGAAATAAAACCTATAAAGCAATTAAATAGTATAATTGAATGATTGAATCATATGATATGTAAAGCAGATTGTATAATCAATCAATAAGGCACAAAGATAAACTTAAATAATTATATTCAAGGAAGTACTACAGATTAATTTAAAAGACAAAACAGATATCTATTCGCAGTTCAGAGCACGAACTGCAGGAGACTTCTGTGGCCCGGCCGACGAAAGAAAGACATAAAAGGCAGCTCAGGGCTGGTCTGTAGCCCCCCCACCACAATGGAGCGTGGTGGCTCACTCAGTCGGCAGCTTGCAGCCGCCCAGGATACAGCCCCGTCTGCTACACACACCGCATTACATCCATATCACATACATATGGTGAGTTTAACGCTCTTATCACATGATACGTATACAAAATTTGGTAAATTTTTTTTATAAAAATATTCATTATTTTGTAAATAACTATTTTACAGGTGGTAAATTTTATAATTTCAATTAGAAAGTGTTTAAAATTATATTTTTATCAACTCAATTAAAATAGACGATAGTAAAAAATTTTGGAATTAGTTTCATAATAGATACAATTAATAAATTACGTTATTATTAACAGAGTGAACAAGTTTACACTTTCACAATATTCAAATTTACCCAAATTTTCTTTTCTGAAAAAACTTATTGCAATAATAAACAATTGTTGAATAATACAAACTTATTTACCAAATTTTATGTACGTATTTCTTTTATTGTTTCATACAAAATAATCTTATATTTACAACAAAAACTGTGGTATAGAAACCACATTAAACTGATAATTACGCTCTCCTGTATACATGCCATTTTTTTTTAACAATAACTTATCAGTAGTTGAACTTCATTAATTACTATGATTTATTTTTACATACAATCAATTGTTTTTCACCTTTAAGAGCTCAATTTTACTAATATAAAGTACCGTTCCTTACATTAAGGGTAGTTTGGGAGCCAAATACGTCACAGGTGTATACGATTAGCGCCTTACCAAGTTTGGACTGGCTATACGCACGACATCTAGCCCCACCGGTTGTGTTGTTGCTAGTGTTCACCGTAATGTAGGTGTACAATTGTATTAGTGTTTGTACGAAAGCTTGCCTTTTTAAAGTAAGGTGGGGGTGTACTCGTACATATACATTTTGTGTATGTGTGTGTGTGTATGTATTTGTTTGCTTATGCGCGTGTAAACTCTTAAGATGACTCAGTCATTTGCATGGACCATCAGGCTCCAACTAGGTTGCGTCACAATTTTGCGTCGCCTTATGTATTATATATAAACATTGTTTTAACTTTGCAGTACATGCAGTTATTATTATTGCAATTATTAAAATATGCTTACTTTCATTCGTTTAACCAATTTTAATGCGCTCAAAATAAGATTATCAATTTCAAAACCGAGATATATATTTATATATATAAAAATCTGGCATGAAACACTGTAACAACTTTCTCTTACCCCAATTTATTAATACTAATTTATTTATTTATATTTACGGGCTTAGCAAGTCACAAATTTCACAAATAACTGAAATGGTAAATCGATTTTCTACAAATTCGGAATTTTTAACAACATATTAAACTCTAATAAATATTTTATAGGTGATACAATCGTATAAGTTGCTTTAGAGGAAAATCTAGCATCACTCCTCACCCAAAACCCTCCTAGAATTAATTTTCCCGGAAAATAGTTACAAATAAAAGTTGTACTTCTTTTTATGATTAGTTGATACATCAAGTTTAAAGAAAATCATTTTAGCCGTTTTCGAGAAAAACGCAAAAAACAGAAAAAAATCTTTTTAGTATAGTGATACTTCCGGTGACTAAAACCTTTTATTGTCTCTCCCCCAGATAGCACTTATAAGAAATATCTGTTTCAGCTTTTTGTAATTTTCCATTTTTGAGTTATGCTGACACACAGACATACATCACTTTCGAAAAACACTTTTTTTCGGATTCAGATAACCTCAAAACATGTATTTCTGATAAAAATACAATTTTGAAACTTTGACACAATTTCAATTCACGAGTAAAACATGATAGCCAAAACAAAATAACTTATTGATTATGAAAGTTATTGATTTATAAAAAGCACTTAATATTTATAAATTACCTACATTAAAACATTAGTTAATAATTAATATGTTCACTTTACAAATGAGTAAATGCTGAATCATAAATATATAACACTAATTCTTATTAAACAAAATAATTTTAATCAAAAATTGATATCTTTGCAAAGTTAAGGCAATATGATAAGGAAAATCCATTGGAAAATAAGTTTTTAAAACTTACATTTAATTTTCACTAAATGTAATTGCCAAAAATGTATTACAAAAATATATTTTTCTATCTTTTCACATTTTGATGATAAAAAGACATGCAAATAATTAATCAAAACTTATGACCAAATAAGTTTACTATCTAATAGTACTTTCATAGTAAGTACCGTTTCTGTACTTCACATATGTTTTGCTACCAATTAAGTTTAGGTCATTTGAAAAAAATCAACAGTTCTTTGTGTAAATCAAAGTTTCGAATATATTACAATAGGATTCTTCAAGTTAGTTTATTGACGTAAGTTCAAACAAAAAAAAAAAAAAACAATCAATAGGCTAGAACTCAAACCAATACGTGTTCGAGTCCAGGCTTTTCTACTCTAAGAATTTATCTTCCTAGGAGCCCCTATAGCTCACTCTGATGAAGTGTTGTCTGCAACGAAGCAATGCACTTGCCACTAATGACCATACATATTGACGAGCGTATAAAAAAAAAAAAAAAAAATGTGAGAAGCCTATTGAAATGTGGGTGAAACTTTGATACCAAACCGTGAAAGGAAACGCTCAACCTGATACCGTACTCTGACAACAATTCTATGCTCTCGTCAATCTTTAAACGGAAGCCATGAAACTGGACAAGTAATTGCAAAACTGGCAGTTTGTTTCGAATTTCAAATTTACGTTGGCTAAAGATTTGCCATGTTATTAAAAAGTCTCATTGCAGCCAAGGGAAACGAAACCCAGGCTACTAGAATTCTTAATTTAGCTTTACTGTTTTATTGGCGAAATGATAGAATAAAAAAAACGCTCATAATAACTCTCCTCTCAATTTGCAATGAATTTAATGCTAAGCGGACCTATTCTTCTCAAAAATGATGAATTTTATTATTTATTTTACAATGAAACAAGCAAAAATGATAATAATATGAAATAATACAAGCACGCTCCAGCGTGACAACTTGAACCATTCAATGTTGGTAGCTAATCCATGATTTGGTTGTTAGCCATTACAGCAGAATGACAGCCAACCTAGAAGGAGAATTTTATGCAATCAAGGCATCGGCTTAAGTTTTCGAATAGGATTGGATACAGATAATGTTTTAGAGGGTGGTGAGCGGATTATAGTGGGAGAATAATTTTGCTGGAATTTTGTTTAACGGGATTGGGCTGAGATCAGAAACAAACGGAATATTTAGGTCGGAGCCACTGCGTGGTCGAAGACGTAAAATGAAGCATTAGATTTTGGATTGGAGTGTTAACATCATTTGGCCGTCCCATATAACAAGCAAGGAATTGTATAGTTTTTTTTTTATTCCGTAAGCGCCAGTTTAGAATGTATGTCCAGTTATCGTTTTAATATTTTATATCTGTTCTTACAGTCCATCCGTTTTAGTCCATGATGAGAAGGATTCCTTGTTTTGTCTTTTTTGACCAGATAGAGTCCGAAATATTTCACCTGATTCCAAAATTTCAATTATATCTGGTGTATCAGTTTGGTCAATTTTTATTGTCATTTGTTTATAAAGTGCTTAGTATTTATACAAAGTTTAGGCAAAATCGTTATGGATTTTTTTTTTTTTTTTTTGAGATGGTCGCAAAAAAGTGATTTAATGATTTTGTACAGACGCACTTCCGGTTACACGAAATTCATTCAAATTTTGTATTTCTTACCCATAATTAATTGTCTGTAAATTAATATAATTTTTAGAACCTCACGGTATTTAAAAAAAATAATTTTTGAATAAATCTGAGTCACCGCTTCTCCAGAATACAAAAATAAATTTTCTCAGAAAAAATGCTTCAAATAAAAAGCTATAGTAGACTATATATATGTTTAGATAGATGTATACTAAATTTGGAGCAAAACGTTGGAAGCGTTTTTAAGAAAAATTAAGAAAAGCAGAAAAAAAAAAATTAATGAACTCTTACTTACGCTCATATATTTTGAATTAATTACGAACTTCTAGTCAGATCTGATGCTGCTACTAGATAGATTATCAACTATAAGCTTCTAGTAACTTTTCAATTTTTCTGATGTCTTGTTCAATTAAACATACATACACTTACAAACAACAGACCATTCACTAAAAACAATATCTCTGTACCCAGAGGACCATAAAGGATTAATTTAACAATGACCATAGGATCTCTTAACTATATGTCTATTATTTATAACTGAATAATCAGTTGCATTCATGCAATTATTGTATTATTAATGAACGATTCATTTTAGGGTGAATTTGACAGATTATTCGTTGTATTTTTTCTTTTCCACCGACTTTTATAAACTTGTCCAGTGTTTTATTTGAATTGGGGGGGGGGGAGCAAATTAATTTGTTAAGTTGGAGATGGAGCCAACCACAACAACTAACCTGAAGGTCCGGGACCCCAGATGCCTTCCCCTCAGCTATCGGGTCCCATCCAACTATTTCTTGGCAGGGCCTAGTTAGTGGCGGCATTAGCTCGCCATGTCGAAGTAACCTTATTGGGCATTAGTGATTTTTTTTTTTTACCGTCACACTGGTGCCATCCATACTTGCTGTTATTACTGAAGTGTCGGTCTGGAACTGCTTTTTAGAAAATTCTTTTATTCGCACCTAAGCTCCATATCTAGAAGCCTCTAGCTAAAGCTAGAAGAATTAGTGGAGTAAGGGGGTTTAAATACTTGGGACGCCACGGAAGGAGCAAGGCTTTTAGTTTTGTGGAGTTCAGATCTCTCCAAAGAAACTAAAAAGAAAATTTATTATTCCGTTGTTAAGACTATCCTCCTCTCAAGACGATCTCACCCAGAAAACGAGAAACAAAAGGGCAGTTGAAATGGAGATCTGGAGAAGATCCAAGAGAAATACACAGGTTGGATTGAGTGATAAATGAGGAAATAAGGAAAGAGATGGCGGCCAATGTGGACAGAACAACAAGGCAAACAGTAAAAAAGCTTGGAAAAAAATGTTCTCTTCTCCAAAGAAACGGAGGATGAGAGGTCGCTGGAAGCAAAAGTGAAGGAGGAAATACGTGGTTGAAGTCTAAGAGATCCCGACTGTGAGGATAAAGGAAAATGGAATGAAGTTTTTAACAGGAAAAAGGTAACCCTAGTAAGTAGGAAGATGGCGGGAAAAATAAAGTAAGAAATCGAAGTTGTTATTAAAGACGTTTCAGCCTTATGAGGCCATTTCCAGTTGCTTATAATTTTACAATTTTACTAGCAGCACAACAGTAATATTATTTTGTACAAAGATAAACATGTATCTAAGCTTAAGTAACCTAATAGTAGTAACCTGTAGTAGAGAGCTGCTTCCTTCATCCTCAGTTTATTATTGTTGTTGTCAGAGTCTACTGTATGTGCGGATTCAAAATCGAAACCGTGCTGAGTATTAAATGCGTGTTGAGCTAAGGTGGTAGTGTTGTTTGTTTTTGTTTTATACATCTCTAAGGTGACCAGTCATTCTAGTGTGCATTTGTCTAGTTGTGAAGCCAATATAAACAAAGGTTTAGCTACTAATTAATAACTAGGATGACCATTATCTGGTCCTTTAGAAATTAACATTGAAAACATTGTATGAAGTAAGTGTTTCCATTTCGCTATAGTTTGGTTGAGCCCATTAAATATTCTGGTAGGAAGTAATTGAATCAAAAAACCGACAGAAGCGTCATCTCAAAATTATTGTTAAACAACCTCATCAACGGGACTAATTTCACACACTTGATCAAGACATCAAACTAACTAAATATCTCGAACTTTTTTTTTTTTTAATCATTTTGGCGCGCTTATATAATTTAAAGTATGTTTTCAGATGTTTACAATTATCAATTTTAATCAAATTTCAATCCAAAATAAAATTAAAGTAGTAATTAGAATGAAATATTTGAAATTCTGAAATATATATCTCACCTGTCCTCAATTAAAGTTAATAATTTCTAAATTTTCCATTAAAAGGAAAATATGTCTGTAATTTTTTTTTTTTCTTTTTACAAATGTAGGCGTGGAATGAAAATAAATAAAAATAAAATAACAAAAATAGTGGTATGGAATAAAGTGAAGTGGTGTGTAATATCGTATGTATGGAAGGGATAGTGGAACAATTGGCGATGTGAGATGGCTGTGAAGGTACCGCCCATCTTGAGACAAAAAACCTGTTCCCCTCTACCACCTCTCTCTCCATGCCACTCACTACTACAATAATAATAATAATGATGATAATACTGTACAATAGTCTCATAGTGGTCGTATATTTTACTGGTTTTTATTAAAATTATCTCCTCCTCCTCATGTCAACACTACTATAAAACTATATAGATATTGTTCAATAAATATATTGTGAATATTTTGTAGCAATATCATAAAATAAGTTATTCACACTTTATTGACAAGAAAGTAGATAGTTTTACCATGAAAATATTATATATATATAAAACAGCATGATTGAATTGTAACGATACAGTTTATTACGAATGTAAAATGAATTTATCTGTTTATAAAATTAACTGTAAAATAAATTTATCGTAAAAAAAAATTAAACCATTTTAGAATTTCCCCGAGATAACGGCCAAATGTGGCATAATAGGTAAACCGTTCAAACCATTTTAAAAGCCGGATTATTAATTTACGCTTATTTTATTGTAGTATAGGTATTGTTAGAATGAAACTTCGGTTTTGCCATACGATTCATCACAGATATGCGCCGAAACGTAGGTATAACAAAACCGAAGTTTCATTCTAACAAGACCCCTATGCCACAATAATTAAGAGTAAATAATAAATGTTCAGCTAAGAAACTCTCAAAAATTAATGAAAAAGGCTAATTTTGTTTTTCTCTTTGATGGCCGAAAAACCGCCCCCTCCAAAATCTGGCATCATGTATTTAGCCTTAATCCAAATTATCATTTTGGCGCGGAAAGAATCTTCGTATGAATAAATGTCTCGAATAAACTAAGAAAAAAAAATGGAAAAGGTTTAGGAAATGACGCAAGCATTTTATAATATTTCCACTTATTCTTCAAAGACAGAATACTTCAATGAAAAAGGCTACTCAATGATACTGAGTTGCTAATGGCCACAGCGTACCGATTAATCCTCGGACATATGTTCAAACCAAGTGGTTATAGAACAAAAATAATAAGAAAAAAAAAATTCAGGGACTTCATGGGTGACTGGAACTAGTCAAGGTATTTGAATCTTGTACACGCAAATCAGCAAAAACAAGAATAATCGTGTAATATATGTTCAACCGTGTAAGTGCTGGGATATTATGCCCAGGGAGTCCACAATAACATCCTCCATAGTCGGAACCAAGTCATCAAGGCTGATGCCAACGTCGCCCAAAAAGTCCGATGTCTCCCTCGGGATAACTCCCGTGATGGCGTCGAGTTATTAGGAGCATGTTGTTCGGACACGTACCAAGCAAATGGGCTGATGTTTCAGGCTCACTGCCATCTAGCTCCAACAGCTCCCGCAGACTGTCCACCACTCCAGAAACAGCACGAAGAATGGCGTAATTTGTATTGAGCTTTTGATGTTCGTCCATTCAGAACCAGACAAGGTTTTTTATCACATATAAATCTATTTGCCTTTGAGGTCTCCTTGAAATAGCACAACTCCAACACCCTGCCACTTGCAGCTAGCCCAGTCTTGGAAAGAATCTGTCTCAACTGCCGCCTTATATTCCTTATGTTTGGAAACTCATCTAAGTCCTCCATTCGTAGCGCCCACCTGAGTGAGGCACATTCCATCGCCTCTGTCGTATAGTCAAAGATCTGCTAGAAATGCTGATCCTGGACGTTAGCCAACTTCTGAACAAGTTGCAGAAGCGCCTCCCATTCGCATCGGACAGGCCCAGGCAAGAATACCGCCTAGGGGCATCATCATTGTCGAAGCGAGGCCTTTGCGCTTCGTCTAATTAATAAATCGGTTCCCTCCCTAGCTTTATAAGCGGTGCAGCTTGGAATGGGTAAGGAAAGGAAAAAAGAAAGAAACAGTTCACTAAACTTAGCTCAGGCTAAAGGAAAGAAAAATTTTTAAAAATCGTTTTAAAAGTATGTGCAATCGTGTTAAATATTCGAAATTGAATTTTAACTAGAAATAGATGTTCTGAAATTCTCGTGAGTACGAAAATAAAATTAAATAAGTGGCCAGTTTTTTGGTTAGTATATCCTTTGTTGTATTTGTAATTTCCCCAAGCAATTCCGACGGTCTGGCCGAGAACATTTTCAAAGGACTTATTTATCAATCGTAGCCTACATTTTACACACTTTGTAAATTTAATTTATAGTTAGATTTTTTTTTTATTTACACACACATATGTAGGTAAAAAAAAAAAGTATAATAAAGATCTATAATAGTAAAATAGTATAGATGTTTATAGCGCTGTAATTATTATACTATTATATAAATTTATATATTAGGTTTATTGCTTGTAGTGCTGCTTATAATTAAGAAGAAATTAACAAAGTGTGTAAAATGTAGAATACAGCTCTACATAAATGAAGCCTTTGAAAATCGTCAGAGCTAGACCTCAAAAGCTTGAGGAAATTGCAAATGCATTAAAGGATATACTAACCAAAAATCTGGCCAATTCTTTTTTTTAAATCGAAGATCCAAAAAGAGATAACAAAATAAAATCGTTTTTAGCGACTAGACTGTGTGTGTGAGTGTGTGTGTGTGTGTGTGGGTGAGAGAGAGAGAGAGAAATCACAAGAGATTCACGCTTTAAATCCCATAGGTACGACCTGCGTCTTTTCTAATTCGTTTCTTCAGTCTTTCTAATTTTCTCCAAAATGACTCCAATGATTTTCTTTAAAGTTCACATTCGACTCACTCAACCCAATGGCTGGTTGTCACTTGTATGTGATGCATTTTCCAGAAAAATAAATTTTTGGAAAGTTCTGGGAGAGCTGCAAATTTTATGTGTATTGTTTAGAACTCTGGAAGAAATTACAAATAATATTAATTATAATTTTATAGATTAGTAAAAATTACATTTTGAATTATAGTGTAATGTTAATTACTTCAGTTTTTTGAAGGTTGTGGAAAAAGAACGGAACACAGTTAGGAAGGTGATTTATCTATTCTGTTATATTCTATTTGACCTAAAAGAAATTTCCCTTCCTTTTTTTTTCTGGATTTTCTTAAGGTGCACAACAGCTATGGTCCTTTGCACCAGATTCTAATTTGTAAGGACTCATCCGGGATGCATATCCCCATACCCACCAGTCAAACAATTTCTACAGCAAACCCACAATCTAGGTCTAATCATATTCCTTTATTCCCTTAAATCATTTATAAAATAAATACCTATACACAAGACACCAGCAAACAACTAAACACATACATATGTACAGCTAGTTTCACAACAAATGAAATAGATGAACCTCCCTAAGATATTCGAAAGTCTTATTGAAATTGCCCTCATTTTCTCCTAATACATCTATAAGACTGGTCGGCAAATTTAGCTTTCCCCGGGCGTTTACATATTTCGAACATTCCAATAGAATGTTGTACATTGGATGTTGAGGTTCGGTCATACAAAAGAAGTCTTTTTAAATTTCTACCGACGTTTCCGCAAATTTATTGCCTTCTTCAGGGTCTGTACAAAGGTTTTAATACAAATCAATAAAAAATAGAAACAACATAAAATATGAACTTAAAATAAATATTTTTTAAAATGAACTATATAAATAAACTAAATAAAAATTATGACATATATATAACATTTAAATTTATTTAAAACTATTGTTGTAGAACAGATCAATATTAAACTAAATCACAACTATTAAAACTTTGACAATAGAATATGCGGGACCGTTAATGTCGTATTGCAAGCGTTGCAACATTATTCCCACTTGGGTGATGAAAAAAAGTATATAAAGGGTATACCAGAACAGGGACATCAGAACAAATTTTGTGATCGTAAAGGTACTAAAAGTTGTGCTTCTTGATAAGTTATAGTAATGAATGCAAAATTACGTAAAGCCGAAACATGACATTCCCGATTAGGTACCCCGTCATATCTGGACACAAAGGTATCCGTCAAAAAAAACACACAAAAAAAAAAACATTAAGCAGAAGTGCGATTTACTGAATAGTGTTTTTAAGATTTTCTCGGAAATGGCTCCAAGATTTCCTTGTTTTTTTAAACTTCGCATATTAACTACACCTATTAAGACCTATCACTTTTATTTGGTTACAGTTTTCCAATAAAACTGATTTTAGGGTGGTTGCTAGATTTCAATCATTATTGAGATTTAATGGAAGGGCTCTTTTCTGAACGTTCAGGCTTCTTTTGTGTTGCTTTCTTTTATTCCTAACTAGTTTCGGATTTTCATCCATTGTCACAGTAAATTTATCAAGTTTTTTTAGAGAGTTCACTTCGACACAATGTTTCACACTACACTCTTGTAGGCTTTTGATTCGGTCAGGAATAAAAAAAATATACCTGAAACGACGGATAAAATACCAGTCATCATATTTATGTTAGGGTCAACCATTTTGCTGGTATATTTCAAAATAGATGTAAATTTGTCAACCGTAATTGTATTATAGCAGTAAGGGAAAGTCGTGTGAATATCTGATATCAGATTCTTTCTGTCCTAAGAGACATTGAGAAATTAATAGCTTCATATGTGACTGAAATGGGAACAATCCGGTCGTCCACTTGGAAAAAACACTAGAGTCTTCGGGTTAAGATCCTACACTTTAAACCAATACTTTAAAATGTTGTAATCCAGCAACTATCATAAAAAAAGTTGCAATATAAGCGAAACGATGAACACGGTCTTAATTAAAAACTATGGACATTAAATATTAAGATATCAAACTTTAATCATAAAGTATTGAATAGCCCCAGAGGCAAATCTTTTTCTTCCAAGGAGAACAAGTCTCACAGTTAATTAATTCCCACTCAATCGAACTAAATATGTATCGAACGGTTCGTTTTTGTTTTCAATCTTACCGCATTCATTTGTAACTTACTGTATGAAGACTGTAATAACGGACCCTATAATAATAAAACTCAAATAAAGATCCATACTTTATATACCTCTTGAGTGATAATAAATGTTGAATTGTAAGTTGTCAGAGAAAGTGAAAATAAGATTAAAGAACTATTCTGTGGTCTCTCTATTCAATTATATAGAACACTCGTTGACGACTATACAATAACCTCTCGCTCAAAACTATACTGTGAATACGACGTTGACAAATGACTGTTAAGTTCTAATTTCGCAGTGAATAAAAGAATGGTACTTTGAACATATAAATATTTAGATTAATTCAATTATTCAGTTGTCATTGCCAACAAATTAAAATACTAATTCTTTGGAAAAGTTATTTCCCTCTAACTGATATATAAATCTACTATCTAGTTATATAAAAAAAAATCTAGAAACAAAACAAAACGGAACCACAAGTAGATAAAAGATTTCTCTAGTTGAAAAGTATATATATATGTATAGTCTAACAATATCGTTGAAGAAAGATTGCCTAGTACTTAAATTATCATAGTCGTCAATCAACTAGACTCTTGTCTCAGTTTTATAGGATTTTCTATAAGAAATTGTAACGGAAGTCCGCTTTTGTCATTTAACACTTCATTCATGTTTATAAAATGGTTATATTCAATAAAATAGACACTATCAATTTATTGCATTAAAAAAGTAAAAATGTTTAGTACTTATTTATACTAAAAGAAACTTACTTTGTTTTTCAAGATTTTACTATCTCTTACAGCTATAAGAGGAAGTAAGTATTGTCAAATTTTCGAAATAATTATTATTATTATATTTTAAAGGAGGGAAGGCCGTACCCTGCGCTGTGTATAAGCCTCCATGGCTCATACAGCTGCCCCAAAAGGATTAGATTTGATTAGATTAGATTAGATTCCAACGGGGAAATTGGCTCTTTAGCCTACGCCACCGCGATACTCCAAGGATCTATTGTGGCACCCCCCTTGTTGGAGACCCTCCCTCGATCCTGTCCTTAGCCGGACTGTGGAATTGGGTGGTGGGGGGGTCCCAGGTGGTCAATCAGAGCACCCTCTCGAATCCTGCTTGCCTTAAAAGACTTAATAGGTCCGAGAGAGGGCCCTGGCTGAGGCTTGTTGGCACCAGCTTCTCTTTACCAAAGAGGCGGTACCTTAGCCAGACCAGCCCCTCGCACTGACATACCACGTGCAGTGCCGTCTCCTCTTCCTCCTGACAAAACCTACACAGGCTATCCGTTGCCAGGCCCATGCGATGCATGTGCTTATTTAATCTACAATGGCCAGTGAGAACGCCAACTGCTATCCTTATGGCCGCCCGGCCTAATTGGAGTAATTCCGCAGTTAGCTTGGCGAGTGGCTATGGATAAACTTTTTCGCCTGCCTCTGGCCTGAAGTTTTGACCCACCATTCCCTTGATCGGTCCTGCATCCATGTCTTGATGGATGCACTCCTGAGGCGAGACCCACAGAACGGCTCCGGCCCGATAAGTGCTCTCATTGAACCCTCCCGGGCCAGGCGGTCCACCGCCTCATTGCCTCTGTAACCCAGTGCCCAGGTACCCAAACCAGGAAGACCTTATTATGGCTACTAATTTCCCTGAGTGGCCCCAAAAGGATAATAACTACCGGGTCTGGAACAAAAGTCCGGGCCTGGGTTTCAACCACCTAAGTTTTACCACAGTCCGTACAAATCGGACCGTAACCTTAAAACGCCATAGCTTAAACTCTTCTACCGACACCCTGTTCCGGCCAAAAGTCCTGAACCTAATTTTCTCACAGCACAAACAATCCGTCATGAAATGTATGAATTTTTCCTCCTCCGTCTCACAAACCCTACAAAAGGTACCCGGCTCGAATCCCATTGTACAGAGATGCCTCCTTAAGCCGTAAGCCCAGCGACGAAACCAACCAGATGCCCGAGGGAGTCCGTGAAAGACACAGCATCCGCTCACTAAAGCCCTTGCCGGACCACCAATGTACATCTTAGACTGCCGACAACCCACTGCTGTGGGTTCAAAATTAAATATTCACCGGAAATATATGCCTTGAAATCGTTTACAAGTTTTTAGCCAAGGGTCTGATAATGGTGTGAATGTGTTTGTGTGTGTGCTGTATAAATATGTGAATGTGAGCAGTATATCACAAGAACGACAAATCGCAGTAAGCTGCAATTCCTTCAGGAAAACGGTGTACCACTACCTAGGTCAGTGTGCCCGTTAACCTAATACTAGGTTTCGCAAATTTTATAAGAGCAACACTCTCAAGGGAATATTTGGAGGAATTAAATACTAAGGTTATCTTTAAGATACTGCAGCCGGACCGGTAGATTACTGATACAGCCTTTTTAGGAGAACCCATTTTTTGTGTGGCTGATAAGAGCCCGAGTTTTCGGGTTCACAATACAATAATAATTCTATTTTACTAACAAAATGATTTCTCTTAAACAAAAATTTTTGTTTGTTTATTGCAGATGTTATTAAAGAAGAAGGACAAGATGAAAATGATGAAGGCAATAGAAGTTCGCCGCTGTTCTTCACCAGAATGTTATATCCAGTTATCAAACAAGAACAGCACATCTTGACACAGATAATATTATTGGCCTGGTGTACAGCATCCACAATCATGATCATACTACCAGCAACAGTGTAACCATCGCAACATTCTCCACACAGGTAAATACAGAACATTTACAGAATTCATCTTCTTCCCCTCTCTCTCTCTCTTTAACCACACAGTAATTATTAGTTACAAATGTTTTACGTTCTTTTCTATACTATCTTCATTCTTAGTCGTACTATAGTTGACATTAAAATTATACCGGATCTCACTGCCCGGAGAAGAATAACTTAGAGTATCAACCGGTTGGAATTCGTAACATTTCAAAAAAAAAAAAAAAATTATAATAAAAAAATAAAAAATGCAGGGATAACTTATTCAAATATTCTTAGTTTTTTCTATTTTTCTGTTATCTATCTCTTACTTCTCTTCCTTCTTCTATATCATTCTCATATTTTTTAAATATTTCAATTTGTTTTTATTTCAATACTCCACTTTAGATATAGATTGTAAAGTAGATGTAAGTAAAAACACCCTACTTTAATTTATTCAACATCATTATTTAATGTTATGGCACACGCTTGGAAAGTTTGAAAATCTTTCAAAGCAAGATATATAAAAAAAAAAAATTTGATCTAGATTCAGAAATTTCTATAAAAATTCTCTAACTCATATTCTGTTCAAAGAAATACTGCCATGTATTCCAGACGACCTTCGTTATCTTCCATACAAGCATAATATGTGAATACTATTAATTTAATATTATAACTGTTTTCGATTCCATGTTTATAATAATCGATTTATCTTCAATGTTTAGCAAGAATATGCTTCCATTTATACGTTCTTGCAACATATTTCTTTCCTTTCCTCCTTCATAAGTTTTAGTGATACGCAAAAAAGTAAACTATTGGTTTATGTTTAATATCAGTTAATTAAGTCAATAATTCGTATACTATGTCCTACAGAAAGTTAAACAAAATCGTTAAACCCTTTTCGTGTTTTCGAGATTGTCAAAAATTAAATTGCTATAGATTGATCAAAATATCTTGAACATCGAAATGAATGCGCCAAAAGCGCTGTACAATCAAAGCAAAGACATCGTATGAAATAAAGTTGGTAAGTTTGCTTACCTACTTACTATTCTTGTGCGCGAATAGTGTTTATTCTCGCTTGGTTTATTCATTTTATATTAAAAGTCTTCTTTGTAAACATACAAAACTAAAATGTCTTTTGTAAACATTGCATTTTTTCTTAGTGCTTAGTGTATGTAACCTCCCAGTTCTATATAGTCTAAGCCGACTACAGTCTAAGTCGGCGGAGTTCATACAGGTGCCGATGTTAAACCAAAATTTGGTCGGACTCGAACAGGAATACATGTTTCGAATTCTACTCCGAATAAAATACAAAATTATTCCTATAAAAAGTGGTTTTAACTGACTCTTTTGACTTTCTCTTATTATCGTTAGAATTGTATTTCAAATTAAGTTTTATACATGAAATATATACATATGTTTTGAGGTCACTTATGGAAAAAGTTGTTTTTTTTTTATGGTCCGTCTGTCTACATATATGTGGTTTATCACCATAATTCAAAAATACATAAAAAGAAAATCGTAGAAAATTCAAACTTGCTGTTTTGTTCTGAGTTTATTAGGGGCTCCGACAATAAGGTTTTTGTTAAAATTTATCAACTGGAAGTATATCTCTTTGCCCTCACATTGGCCGAAGGGCTAGCGCACTCGCCCTTGGTGCGAGATTTCAAGATTCAATTGTCCTGAGGGAAAAGGCATTGTTAATCTAGTATCGTAGAAGAACATGTGAAAGGCAAAAAGTGGGAACAATCGCCGCCCCCCTCCCAGCAAAAATCTCCGTCTAGCTTAACTAATCAGGGGCTGATGCACTAAAGGAGGAGTAGACGTAAGAATCACTTTGTTGGATGTCTGTGAAGTGCCAAATCCATTGCGACCTTAAAGATCTAGATTAGACTAGATTGGATAAGAGGTGTAAAAGCCACTTATTCCACCGCGGCCTACACAAACCAAGTTTAATGTAATTTTCTACAGATTAAACTCGTCTTCCAGCATCGTCTTTACATGTCAAGCAGTCCTGGAAACTAGCTCGTTGCCCCAAGATTGCTAGCTCCCAACTGTAGAAATCTTAACCTTGCTAAGTCAATCCCCCCACAGAATCTAATCTAATCTAACCTCCCTAAGTCGGCATATTCATAGTGAATATGAAACGGGAATCTTTTCCTCAACCTTACACAATCAAATTGATTTCTCTATAAGTATTAATTGACTGTTCACCCAACAACACCCCGTCAATAAACTTGTAATTATCCTTAAAAGTCTTCCGCCTTTGACTAAGTAGGTCGTGACAAACATTTAAGTTTCTCAATAAAAAGTTTTGCCTGCCCCTCCTGGTGTTCCTTTCTACCACAGCACATGCTGGTTCTCCATTCAATCATCGAAAGATATTTAAATCAGGCTTCTGAGCAGGCCTTCAGAAGGGTTCGGGACCTTGAAAATGTATTTCGAGCCCGCTCTTACCAGCGCATCTGCCTTTTCCCCTGAAAGATCTAAGCACCATTTTCCTGAAGAATTTTACAGTTTTACCGAATATTTTTTCGAAAACGATTGTAACGATTTACTTTAAACTGGGCAAATCATCTACGCCTATAAAGAGCTCTAGAACTTTTATTTCGAAAATTTTTCCCGGAGAATTCATTTTAGGGGATTCTGGAGCTATTGTGACGTCAGGCTCTCCTGTAAACCGTCCTTTCTATAAACTGTAAGGGCTGCAGCAATTTTTAATCCCTATTTATTAATAGGAAGCGTCTATAGGCTAGTATTTTCTCGTTAAATTATCTGCAATTGTAAAATATCTTCCTAATAATTTTCGACTTATAATAATAATTTATGATTTAGCAATAGTCAAATTACTCATTGAATTAAATTGATCTTTTAAAATGAGAATTATAGTATAGCAATAGGAAGAGAGTAATAATATTTGAATGATGCAAAAATAACAAATACAAAAATAAATAATATTGATATATTTCAATTGTAAATTTGAAGTTCCGTTAAGTAATGACAGGAAATGAGGGTCTTTAAGGCAAATAAAAAAATAAAAAAAATTATAAAAAATATATTTACCATTGTGTATAAGTGAGTCAGTTGGGCGGGGTGTTGGTACGTAAGTAGGTAATATGTGTGTATGTGTGCGGACAAGAATGGACATACGAGAATGGAGATACGTATTTATGTTATTGTTTTATGTTTCTACGTTTTGTAGCTGAGAATGCTTGGAGGAATTTGTGAGGGTTTTTTGTTCAGAATGATGGGATGTTAAATGTACTAACGATAAATGTGCTTAAATGAAAATAAAGAAATCAAATACATATTATATACATATGTGTGTTTGTGTGTCTGTCTGTATAAACGCCATTTGATATGTAAACTAGAAAAGTTTCTGGTTGTAGATTCTTTCTTATACAATGCAGATACTCAGTTACAATTCAAAATGTTTATCTGAAACAGCACCACAACACTAATAACTGCCACTTCTTCTTGACAAATCACTTGTAAATCATATTAAAATAGAGACGATCGCATACAGCATGTGGGAGGCCACGTGCTTCTCCACTTAAAATCGCACTAATAGTCACTATCTACTGGTACTCTATTATAGTCAGCCTTTCACGCATGCCCAAATTTTTTTTTTTTAAAGGCTTTTTAGAAGCGAGGATAAGCACCATAGAATGGTTTAGTAAACAGTGCGTATTAATGCGTATAGATAAATTACCAGATATACTTATTACTTCAAATTATTAGTCACATATAAATGCATACAATGGTCGTCAAATAATTAGAAAAAATGCACTAATATATATATATATATATTTATTATTAACGTATATAAATAGTAAGCATATTAGACATTAACTCATTACGCAAAAACTGAGAAGGGAAAACTAAAAAAAGAATTAATTACATTTAATTTATGAAATAGAATTTATTTTCACACTTTTATGAGGATTTCATTTATTTAATATAATCTATCTATTTAATAAATAGTTCTTTCTGATAACACTTGATTAATATGGCAATCATTCCACTAAAGTTAGATGCTAAAGTTGTACTTTTGAATCTCTAGACAATAAAAGTAAAAAAAAAATTGATGCCAATTTCAAATTAAACAATTTTAAGGTTTAAAAGGAAAGGTTTTTTACGGTGTCTCTTTGAAATTTCTACAAAGATTTTCCCTAAGCCTATTTTACATTTTCCAAACTTATTTCTTTATTTGAAACATATTTTTTTGTTTTCGGAAAAATAAAATGTTAGAGAAGTTCTCGAGAAGGAATCAAGCCGATATCTTAGGTTTGCCAATTTAATCGTCTCTTTAACGTATTAATAACTCCTAGTTTATAACTTTGATTATTATTATTATGATAAATACATTGAATTTTGTGTGAATGTTTTTCTTTTATTCGAATTGAATAAATACATTTTTTTTTTTAACTTTGATCGTTTTGTATCAGCAGTATTTAATAAAACAAATAAAATACGCTGCGCAATAATAAATTTCCATATAGGAATATATTTGTGTAAATACAATTGTTTTATTTAAACTATACTACAATACATAATATATATATATATATATCCTTTAGGTAAGCTATATTTCTTAATAATCACCACTCCTGCTAAGGACATATTTCCTAATTAATATTTTGTAAATTTTCTTTTATACCCTTATAGCCGTTTCAGCAGAATTTATTGTTTTAATTTGATAAATATATATTCTTGGAAAATTCAGAAAAATTTTTAAAACAAAATATTAGAAATTGCTTTAAATTTTTTTTACACCTTTTTTTTATATTTACTTATTGCAGAGAAAAGCAACGCTGAGAAAAAGAAGTAGAATGATATAAACAAGAGAACGTGAAGAAAACAATGGACCAAATTAGCAAAAGATTCTTAATAAGTAAGTCTAACAGAAAAATTGTTTAAAAATTAATATAATATAAAAGATTGTGGCTGGCTGCATGATTTATATTTCTAACTGCATGTTTAATAATTTATTTATGAAATGAATACTATTGAAATGTACAAATTTTTAAAGCTGCATAATAAAACCAAATGACGTTAATAATGGCGAAATAAAAGAAGAATATTATGTAATTAGAGAATTTTTTTTTTCCGATCTATTTAAAAATAGTCAAATTAAGATTATTATTAATATTTTCATAAATAAGTCATGTCGAGTTTTACAGTCCCTGGGACATCTGGCTTTTCTGGTATTAAGATTAAAAACAGATACAATCAATGTATCTGTTTATTAGAAATGTCTATTTTTATTTAAATAGGTATTTCTTATTTATTGTAATATTTTTATCTAATAACCTATTTGAGAAATATAAATGAAATAGATTATATCTTTATTGTAAACAAACATAATAAAAAAAATTATAAATCAGCAACATGTTTTATATTAAGTGAAAATTTCATTAACTGTATTTACTTCAATCAACAATAATTATTGTAATCTTGAGATTTGGTTATATCTCCGTGAATTTGAGGATTTTTTTTCTTCAGTTTTCAATAGCTTTCTACGGCCTGTTTTCTCTTACAGTTCCAAGGACCGCAATCTTAAAAACTACTGAGCCGAATTAAGCGTTACTGAGCGTCGAATTTAATTGTTAAAATGATGAACTTGATAAATCTTTAACAATTATTTCTTAAGATTATTAATTAGTACATATAACAAAAAAAAAAAGGACTTCGAAGAAAATGTGGAAAATTGAGACTCGAAAATTGTGTCATTTCCGATAATTGGTGTTGAACAAAACGATCGTATTAAAATTCAATTTGATTTTTCTATGAATTTTTTATAATCTGTTACCGCTGTTAGAAAATTTTTCCGATCGTATCAAAATTTCAAAATCAAACTTTTCTCAATGGATTTGGAAAAATATATAAATATTTTATAAATATTTTAAGAGCTGTTTAACATAACTAAAAAACGAAATGGTTTAGCGAATAAAATAACCGGAAATTTATAATGCATAAACAAAAATAAGAGAGTTAATTACTTCTTTTTTAGTATTTCTAGAAAACTGCTTCAATAATTTCCTTTATATATGTATGCTACTAAACGAACAGTAGTATTTAACTGAAATATTTTTCCCCGAAAATTTGTAGAGCTGATGTTCAAGCTGAAATGCAATTTTCCTCATATTAAATCTGGTAAAAATTCCAATATTGAATCTTCAAGTTAAAATCTATCCTTTGCAATAAGAGAAAAACCAAAAAAAAATTAAATTAGGAAACCTTATATTTCCGGTGGAAACTCTGATTTTAATAATTTGACGCGATCATATATTCTTTTTCTTAGAGGTAGGCAGGAAACAGGAAGCAGAAATATTTTTTTATGCGATCGTGCCAAATTTTTGGAAATTGAGTTGTCGTATTAAAAAATGTTTTCTGCGAAATGTACTGAATAGTCTTGTATGTATGTATGTATGTATGTACGTGCGTGAGTTAACAAAATATCTCTCTCATAAAAGAAAATCGCAGTTAGCTCCGTTTAGGAACTTCCACTGCATCAGACACGAAAGTTTTGGGCGCAAATCTATCAACCGGAAGCGGCTTTAATTCGTTCTATTTGTATTTTTTAGTTTTTTACGATTTTCTCAAAAACAGCTCCAAAGATTTTCTTTAAACTTCGTATCCTATCTACATATATCTTTTTTTTGTGAGGTTCTAATGGAAAAGTAGCGTTATGCTTTCCTCTAAAGCACCACTTCAGTTTAATGTATAGCTTTACCACCTATATATACACTAGAAGCAGCGATAGAAGTCAGCGACAAATTTGAAGAAAATCGGTTAAGCGGAAGTGCAATTTCCAAGAATAGGTTTCCTAGTTTTTTGGGAGTGGAATTTTCTCGAAAATGGCTATATAATGACTTTCTTTAAACTTGGAATGCAAGGCTGCAAGATAACAGCGCATCAGTTATTTGAAACATGTTTCTGGGAAAAAATTAATTTTAGAGAGGTTTTGGGGAGGACCGTCAGTTAGATTTAAATTTAAATTGCACTAGCTTTGTTTGGTTTTGACAAAGCAGCGCGCCACACAAGTCACCTCGATATATAACACCTAACAATACCTTAGATTGTAACTTTAGGTTATTAAATTGGGCAATAATTGGCTAGTTGTAAATATAAACTGAATTTGCTCCGTGGAAGTCTGTGTTACCACACTGTTTTGAAAAAACATCCTGATGATGGACGAACGCCCGAAACTGGTCGATGACCCGGAAAATATCTCTAAACGTTGCAATTTTAAAAAAAACTTGATTAATTAAATTTTATTCATTGGAGAAATAGAAAGTCATGTGAGTGTTTCACACCAGGTTTTTGTTTAAATGTGACCCGCTTTGTTTCAAATTGACAAGTAAGTTTTCAAGTTGGAACAGATATGAGTGATGAATGTAAAAATGAGGTGTTTTCAAAACACCCACTTTATTGCGCTATTCAATTTTACTAACAAATACATCTGAAAAAGAAAAGTACAGCACAAGTGTTGCAATAAACTTGAAAAAGAAATTAGAAGAAAGCACTTTTAAGAAGGTTGCCGGCATTGAAGTGTTTGGTGTTTTTATCTGTTGATAATGAGTTGCTGGGGCTCCGTTGTGGCTGGCTATTGAAGAACGTATGCGGTATTAAGAAGAGGCTGAAGAGAAAAGAGGCCCGCGGTCTTTCTTTCACTCTTGGTCACAATGGCAGTGGTACAGTTCTTCTTCTTCTTCTGATTAATAAGGAGCAGAACTCCACACTGGCTCACTCTCGCGGCCGTTTTCACAATAGCAGGACCCAACACAACAGACACACATCTTTCTAACAGTAATCAATTATATGAAACAAAAAACCATCTAAGAATATCTCAACTCACACACACCACACACAGACACACACACACACACACACATATTAATGCAAACATTGGCCTTTGTTCTAAATAATTAAATTGGCCGTGTCAAAGCCACTTAAATGGGAGCCTAATCACGTTATATGTTTAAATAGAATATGCGCAAACAATCATTATTTTCATCAGGCTATTTGATATTGGTATGTTTTCATTTAATTAATTTTAAATAAATAGGCAATTCAATAGCCAGGCTATCATTAATGGCATTAATTTATAGCAGGAAGTATTATTATTATAAATTCTCTTAGCTGCAATTAAAACAATTTAACTGGGAAATTTTCGATAAAATTGCAATGTTTACTTACGATTAGTTGGGTTGGCAATAAAAAAATATGAGAAAGTAAGAAGTGATCCGAGTTATACACATAATATCTAAGTATGACTTCCTTGATAGCGCTTTCTGCCTCAACCAACGAACTTAATAGCGGAGTTTAAATTTAAACTTAACTGACAGATCCTTCAGACACCACCCTCTCCAAACGAATGTCCCGGTAAATATTTTAAATAAAAATGAGAGATATTTACGTGTATAGAATGTTTAAAGAAAATCGCGAAGAACTAAGGAAAAAAACATATTCAGTAAAAAAAGGTTACAGTTCCGGTGGATGGATTTTGACCGCCAAAATCTTTTTGCCAGCTGGATGTGGTAGTATCTCAAACGGAATACCAAGTTTGAGCTTCCTGTGATATCTCGTTTTTTTTGTATAATGTCGCACTTCTGATTACTAATTCCAACCCCGCCCCCCTCAAATCTGATAGTTTTTAATCCATATTTAATTTACCTATAGTGTACGAAAGTTAAAAAAATTGGCCTAGACTTATAAAAAAAAATCTGGTGTGAAACAATCACAAAACTTTCTCTTACTCCCCTGTTCTCAAAATTATAATTGACAAATTTTATAGTTTGTGTATCAAATTTAACAAAATTCGTCGAAAACTGAAAAAACTGTTCAGTAAAAGCGCATTTCCGGTTTACTAAATTTCTTAAAACTCGGAATTTTGGCCATCTATTTATTTCTAATTAATTTTGTTTGGATGATAGAATTGTATAATCAACTGTGATAGCGCTTTAGAAAAACATAACCCCACCCCTCCCCTAAAAGTGCCTTAAATGAATTTTCCCAGAGAAATGTTTTAAATAAAAGTTGTAGATCTTTGCATGTTTAGTTTATATACGAAGTTTCAAGAAAATCGTCGGAGCCATTTTTGAGAAAATTGCGAAAAAGTGAAAAAAATCATTTAGTAAAGTGGTAAAGTAAACGCACTTCCGGTTATCCGATTTTTTCAAACTCGGAATTTCAACAACATATTTAATTCTAATTAACATTATTTAGTTTTGTCAGAATCGTCTAAAAAAAAAAAGAAGACAGAATTGTCTAAAAAAAAAAAAAAAAAAAAAAATCGCTAAAAACTGAGAAAAACCATTCAGAAAAGTTGTTTCCGGTTTGATACATTTTTACGAAAATCTTCTTGTCTTATAATGGTAAATATGAGCTTCAATTTTTTTTTTTTTTCTTCAAGATTTGAGTCTCTCTCTCTCTCTCTCACACACACACACACACATACAGACACACAAAGGCACATACACTCATTCACATACACACCACCACAACGAGAGAGAGAGAAAAGAAACTCCAATCGTTTATAAACGTTATTTCTTATTCCGAGAATCTCAAAAAAACAAAAAAAAAACAAGTTTTTCAGAGGAAAGCATGTGATTTTCCCTCCAGAACCCCCAAAAATCAATTTTCCATGGAAATTGATATAAATAAAACTGATATGTACTTATATCCTTAGGTCTCATTTTCAGTTGATGGATTTTATCAGGAACACAAAACACTCTCTAGAAACTTTTCTTTTGTTCACGATTGCAGTAAGAGAAATAAAATTTCAGTGATAATTCTAGAAGGAAAAAACGGAGCAACTGCTATAGGGCTTTATCATTATGCTTAGATTAACATTCATTGTAATTTTCATGAAGATTTGTTCCATTTTCTGAAATGAAATATGACAATTTTGTAAAACAGAATAACCGGATGTAATTTAAAGGAAGAAATACGCGTATTCAGAAAAAATAAAGAAAAGAAAAAAGATAATTAGAAACAATTAACTTTTAGCCACATATTCTTTCTTAGTTTAATGTATAATTTTTTTCTAAGTGGTGAATGATGATGAGTGGAATGAGTTTAGAAAAATCAATGCTGTTAAGTAGTAAGTGGAGACTGATGACTGATTGACAACACGTAATCAGTTTGGGTAGTTTCTCTCTGGCAGGATTGAGTAGAGGCGCTGCGCGAGGTTGTTTTAAATATAGTTGGAAGTGTTCACCACGTCTTTCTAAACCTTCATCTGATAAAAACCTCCTCCACACAGCTAGCCACCTCAAAGAGGCGCCCGCATTTTCAACACTCAGATACATATATACACAAACACAAACACCTGAGCAGCAATATATAGACTGGTAGAATTGAAATGTAACAGACGAAGAAGAAAATTCTTCAAGTCTCTTTATCTATTTCTTTTCTTTCTTTTTCTTTTTTTAAGGCGGTTACGATCGTAAAGATTTCGGTCTGTGATCTTTCTAAACCAAAAACGTAAACTGTAACATAATAAACTTAACTTCTCCTAACCCCACTTTTTTTTTCTAACTTGTCTCTATCAAAATATTTTTATTTTTAGTCTTGGCGTTGTAAAAAATAATCTTCTATCGTGTCTACTTTTAAATATTCCTTAAATTCTTTATTTTTACTATTTAGTTATCTGATTAATTTCGATTTTATTTATTTAGATAAAAAGCAATATTTATATGAAAACTATAATATAGGTTCAATAAATTTTCAAAAAATACTTAAATATTGTGAGGTCCCTTGAGTACGAAAACAATGTTTTTAGCACATGGTCTGTCAGTCTGTGTGTTTTGTATATATATGTGAACAAAATATCTCAAAAACTAATAACACAGAAAGCTCAAAACTGATATCTTCCTTCAGGCCCCACACCACAACTGCATCTGGCCTGAAATTTTTCTTTCAAAATCTATCAACCGAAATTTACGCCTTTACTGATTGTTTTTTTTTGGGGGGGGTTCGATTTTTCAATCTTCGTATTCCACTTAAGCATCACATGTAACAATAAGGATTTCGGATAGAAATCCATCGTCCGAAAGTGCAACATTACTTTTCCACTAATCACTTTGTATTAATCACTTTTATTTGAAACATTTTTCTAGGAAAATTGATTCGTTTGGGGGTTTCTGGGGGGAACAGTAACTTAAGCTAGCCTCTAAAGTACCACATCAGTGCAATGTTTGGTTCGAACCCTCTTTATAATATTAATATACATTAGCAGTATCAGAATTCCATATTTAAAGAAAAATAGGTTAATCAGAAGTCCGACTTTATAGTATAAGTTTTTCAAGCTTTTTTTTTTAGAATTTTCTCGAAAACGACCATAACGATTTCCTTTAAACTTAGAATGCTAAAACTGCACGAATATATAAACCTATCACTTTTATATGCAACATTCCATTGATTTCAAAATATTCTACGGAATATGTGGCGTTGAACCAAGGCTATTTTACCCACTGTTTTTGCGCTTTATTCTGCCGCATAATGCTACTTCTACTACCTACTTGCGTGGATACAGGGTTGCCAGATTGCGGTATTTATTCCCAAATATAGGGAAATTTGAGGACGTGGGGGGAGGGGATTTTTTGGGAAATGACAAATTCCGAAGAGAAAGTTTGGGGTATTTTTTTTTTAAGTGGTAGGTAAATAAGATCTGTCAGACTTAGTGAATGTAATATAAAAATATACAATTTCTTTAAAAAAATTTATTATGTTTTATTTCAGCGCCCTCTATTGATCAATAGCATAATTTCGGTTTATTGTTCTGTACACATTTGTTATTTGACTTTATTGATAATTAAGACGGTGATAAATTCGTAATAGACGCTTTCTTTGATATGGGAGCTTATTTTAATTGGTTTTCCGTGAAGTATATTAATCTATTTAGTTACCTAGTTTACTTTTGTTTTGATATCAGTATTTACCAGGTATTATTGGTACAACATTTCATCCTAAGTTATGTTTATAAATTTATGATTATTTAATAAAAATACAAATATTATACGACAGTTTTAATAAAACCATTTCTTCTGTAATCTGCACGAAAAATATTTTTTTAATCTTCAGTCTTTTTCAATTTTTAAAAATCTTAATTTTCTGACAAAATTTGGGGGTTTTGAGATTAAATTTGGGGGAATTTCAGTTTCTGAGTAGGGGATTTAGAGAATCGCATCTGGCAACTCTGCCTGGGTACGTAATCCCCCCCCCCGCCGTAACACTCCACTATATTTATGTCAAAAACTTGAAGTTTAACGAAAATTTATCATTTTACATATGTTTTGTTTTTTGTTTTAATGGGGGTGAAGTTCGCATCTGAGACTGTTCACACTTACCCCATGGATATCCAACTAAACGAACAACATCAGTCGCCAGCTGGCCTATTTGTACTGGGCCGCTCGAATTAGAATGGTCAAATAGCCGAAGTCATGGCGTAGGAATAAAAAACATATTAATTTTATTAACAGTAAAATACAAGTTTGAAGAAAATCGAACAATGGGAAAGTACCAATTTACTAAAAGGATTATTCAGTTTTCCAAATTTTCTGTTGAAACATTTTTCTGGGAAAGTTCATTTTTAAGGATTTTTGGATGATCTGCGTCCCTAGCTTTCCATTTCAGTGTAACGTATGTTTTCACCTAATATTAATTTAGTAAAAACTCGAACTTTTAATTAATTTTTCAATTAGAATTATGAGAATTACAGTAAAATAAAGTTGTGTATGCTATGTATGCAGATAGTTTTTCCAATTAAAGGATCCCTCACACCGACGCGAAACATTCGCTGCCGGAACAATAGACATGGCGGTCTATGCATGTATTCACACTGGGTGATGCGGATTCGCAACGAGCGTGGTAGTGCAGTCGTTTCGCTTCAACGCTACATGCTGAGTTTTTTCCGCTGACGCTATTGTTTCGCCGGTTTGGAATTGTTGAAAAAATGGTGTTTTCCACGGAGAAGCTGATCGAAACTGTAAAAATATCCTATAATTTATGATCTTCCGTATGAAGAATACAAAAATGTAAGAAAAAAAGGACAAAATTCTAAAATAAATGTAAAATCTCTTCTCAGCTGCACGTAACTGAGGCATTGAAAGTTTGATAATCGCCACATCTATTACGAAGTTCATTAATTTCATGAACCCATTACCGTTTTTTTTTCTTCTGAAATAAAAAAGTGGCAGTAATATTATTATTATTATAAAAATGCTTACCGAATTTTCATTTTCAGCAAGTGCCAATAATAACAGAGCTTCTTCTTCATCAGAATCAGATGAAGACATTGTAACATGTAAACGATAAATATTATTATAAAATAATTTTTGGTACAATGTCGAAACAATCACTAGGGAAATCCAATATGGAAACATCCAATATTCGCTGCCGCGTCGGTGTGGGCAAACATGTTCCGCTGCCTCGACGCCAGGAAATTTCCGCAGAGGAAAGTTCGCATCCGCCGCGGCAGCGAATGTTTCGCGTCGGTGTGGGGATCCTCAAAACTTGTTAAAAATAAAATCTATAACAAGTTTATTATCTGTTTATTCAATTAATAGTGAATATAAGAACAACATATTTTTTATTACTTCTGCGCAGTAAGAGATTGAAGAGGTGATATACACGTTGTAATTTAGTAATAAAAGGATAGCTACCGGGCGCTGCTAAGTTTGGTGTAAGCCGGCAGTTGTATATAAAGAGAAAGGTGTGCGCTTAAACTTTCCGCCAGAGAGCGTGCGCTAGAAGTCTCCTTCTATCTCTCTTTCTGGAAGTGAAGCGGTGAGGTTTGTTGTGGCGGTAATGAGGCAGTGACGTGTGCACACCGTTCAGCTACGAAACTTAATCACCATCGTCACCTCCATCTCTTCCAACTTCTTCTTCTTCTTCTTCTTCTTCTTAATTAATCAAAGTCCTTCTACACTATGCCGCATCAATCAACCAAACCACCATCAACCATCCATCCGCCGATAGACGGCGGCTAAAAAGGGGGGGGGGGGTCTTCGCCTCTTCTACAATATGTGGCCGCTATATACGCTAAAAGAAGAGAAATATTTATGCCCTGGGCACAAATCGTTACAACGTTCTATCTTATATTCCACGTTGGGTGGTGTAGATAGAAAAATTGTGTGCAAATGTAACAGTACCAGTTTTCTCATCACTTCTATAAACATTTAATATCTCTATGAAAATATGATTTTTCCTTACTAGAATTTTCAACTACCAATTAACAAATTTTCTAAATAAATATACCTAATACTGTTCTTCTAAAATGAATTACGAGAATGTCGTGAAAGTTGGGAAAAACATTAAATAAAAGTATCGAGCACATGGATGTCGGATACCCTGGAAATCCTGGATATCCCTGGAACACTTTCCACTTCTTCTTTTTTTTCTCTTACTTGAATTAATTTCATGAATGGAGAACTCTCCGCTTGATAAAAAGGACAGTTGTCAAATCAAAGGCTATTAAAGAAAGGGAAAAACTGATTTACTCCCACGATCATTGAGAGAATATTTCTATATGGGTGCGAGGCATGTTCACTTTACAAAAGTAGTGGCAGATAAACTAAAGGCGACGGAAATGGATTTCTGGAAGAGAAGCATGAGCCATACTGGGTGGGAAACAATAAGAAATAAGAATAATAGAAGAGAATTATCTGTGATGTTTTTAGGGAGAGTTGGAAAAACATGGTATGGTCACCTTCTGCGGATGGCTGAAATTAGATGGCCTAAAAAAACCCTCGGTATGGTTTTCTCAAGGTAGAAGGAAAAGGGGCAGGCCAAGAAGGAGTGGATTAAAGGGGCAGAAGGGTGGAGATTGTCTTCCAGCGACTGCTTCGACTCTCCAGAGAGAGGAAGAGTTTGATTCATGCGAGATTTAGAGTGAAAGACACGCCTATGTAAGAATTGTTTGGATCACTCGTTCATCACTTAGGCACACGTATATACACACACCATAGAAAAGGGATAAAGAGAAGCCACTCATATTCCTAACGCGGTGACCTAGAAACATTAATTTTTAGATGAAGACCGGAAAATCTTAAAATCTAACAGGATCGCAATTCTCAATAAGGGAAAGTATAATAAAACACAACTGCTTTTAACTTGCGATCATAATTAGAAAATAATTATAAGATTTTATTATCTTTAGCAAATGTTCATGGCAGATAGTTTACTCCAGAAAAGTCCAGGAAACTATTCTCCATACATTGCATTAAGTGAGGAGGGGCGGGATAAGCCCAGTGGGGATTTCTTTATTAGAATGAGGAAACCTTCTCAGAGTTGAGTCCACGCAGTTGCTCTTAGATTTTTACTAGCACAAAGAACCGGATGTTGTCAGAGTGTAAGAAAGTCTGGACAGAACCAGTCTGGATGTCAAAAGTAATAAGCATTAAATAAATAAATAATATAAAGAAAAACTTGCAATAAAGTACAAGTTATGGAACAAAAAAAATCTGGTATGAAACACTCGTACCACTTTTTCTTATTGCTGTTAATAAATTATATATATAAAATGACCAATTATCTTCAAATTTTACTCATTTGTCCAAACATTAAATGTAAAGGTAGCAGCAGAAGTGACTATATTATAGTCCAGTATAGACACCGCTAATACGGAACAAATCAAATATATTTCGTTTAAAACCTCAAATTCCGCAGTACTTACATACAATGCCATTCCGAAAAAATGCAATAAATAAAAGTATTAAACAAAATAAATTAAAAGATAGGTTTATATATTCGTGTGAACAGTTTACTTTCAAGGAAATTCCAAAAAAAAAAATCAAAAACCGATTCTCTAAGGTCGCACTTCCGGTTAACCGATTGTCTAATTTATATTAATATTATATAGGAGTTAAAAACCTACATTGTAGTGAAGCAGTACGTAAAGAAAAGCTTACTGCTACTGTGCCCCTAGAACACCACAAAAAATCAATTTTTCCGGTGAAAATGTTACAAATAAAAGTGCTAGTTATTTGTCTAGGGATAGTGCTAATAGCAGTTGTCTAATAACAGTGCTAATAGGGTGCTAATACGAAGTTTAAAGAAAATCGCTGGAGCCGTTTTCAAAAAATCGCGATAAACTGAGCAAACCATCCACTAAAATCGCACTCCCGGTTGATAGGATTACTCGAAACCCTTTGTGTCAGATTCAGTGGGAATACCTAAAACATAATACCAAGTTTGAACTTCCTGTGATTTTTCGTTTTTGGATATTTTGTTAACAAACACCGAACGGTTTCGAGGAAAAAAATGTCTTATCACAGAGGATCATAAAACCTGGCTATCTGGTGAAATCTCAATTTCGAAAATTTGACACGATTGCAATACTTCCTCTTTAATGCAAATCTGGTGTGAAAGATTCACATATCTTTCTTTAACTGCTTTTTTTTCTTTTTTTTTTAATTTAAGGGGCTTCAACAACTTTGGTCAATTGCGCCCGAAGCCTTTTCAGTGCACTGCTCGCTTCCGGACAGTGTTCTCTCGTTACAACAACACTGTCCATCACTGGACAATGAGCTGTGAAGGCTCCTAGGAAGTGAAAATCTAAGGGCAGTACAGCTGGACTCGAACCCGCGACGTCCGCGTGAGAGTCCAGTATGCTAACCACTGAGCTGGTCTTTTCCCTTTTAACTGCTATTATTACAATTTTTAATCGATTCATTTTTTTTTTTAAACTTGCAACATTTACTAAAGAATTCTAGTGTTGTTTACCCAATGACTACTTGCAGGACAACGCCTTCTGTCCCGACTTCTTAGCAAATATTGTAAAGATAGTATAGATTTAAACTTAGTAAGTTCCCTTAAAGACGCAAGATCAATTTATTCAGAAAAATCTCGATAATCTTTCGAGTTCATGAAAATTCTAAAAAAACTCAGAACCAAATTCTGTAAAGTTGGTAGTTAACTAAATATTCTTCAAACTTGGAATTCTAGCAATCGTTTTTAATGTTTATTAATATTATACCAGATAGCAGAACCATACATTATATTAAAAATGACACATTAGAGGAAAACATAACGAGAGAAATTCTCCTTGAATCCTCTAATTTTTTCGGGAAAAATGTTCCAAATAAAAGTGAGGAATTTATGTTTACAGACAATATCATACAAAGTCTGAAGAAAATCGCTGGGGAATCATTTTTTTGTTGAGAAAATCGCGACAAACTAAAAAGTAACATCGCTCTTCCAAAACTGATTCTTTTTGACCCTAGAAACTCTCGGGCAGATATGATGGCATAAACAGAAAATAAAAAAATATAAGCTCTCATTTATCCGGGGACCTTAAAAGTTTCGAAATTGAATAAGATCATAATACTTCCTCTTAATGTAGCAAGAGAAAGTAAAAAATATTCACTTTTCTATAACGTGTAATAGTTTTAAATAATATTAACTTGACAGAGGGAATTTTTTATTGTTTTGTTTTTCTTTTAGGAATATTTTCCCTTCTTTTATTGGTCGCTATGGTACGTGCCAAGATGATGTTGAAGTGATCTGTGTGCTTGATGTATATGTTTGTCTGTCTGTATGTATAGTTGTGAGTAAAAGAAAGAAAAAAAAACAGGGTATAGTAAGTACATATACACAGCATGGTAGTAACCAGCAAACTTTAGCGAGCTGGTGAAGAGAAGAAAGAACTTAACTCTCTCAAACTGAGCATTGGAACTGTGGGTGGGTGGGGAAGTTGAAGCGCGCACGACGGAGACTTGACTTTGTGTGTGTGTGTGTGTGTGTGTGTGTGTGTTAGTGTGTGCAGGAAGAAGAGAGAATTAGTGAGCGAGTGAGAGTGAACGAGACAGAACGAACGAACGAACAAGAAGGAGTTATAACTAGGCGGGATGGACGGGGGTGGGGGGAATGGCCTACTAAACAGGGCACATTGGACATAACAGCAAGCAAACCGCGCACACCTGTGCATATATTGCCGCCTCCAGGGGTGGTTAAATAATTGCAACATATTATCTTTTACAATATAATCTAGATAATATAGTTATATATCAGTTAGTATAATTCTAAAACATACAACTATAATAGTAGATGCACACCCACGCACTATGTAGACAGGTGGCAATGCCTGTGAGTGAACGAACAAACATACATACATACACACACAGAACAGCTCCTTTCTTCCTCTCCCACTTTCCTGTGTGTCCGAATACACATACAGAAACAACTCTCCCCATTATAAATGACATCAACACATTCCGTATAAACACACACATACACATACATTCACAAACGGCCAGTTGGTACTACACTCTAGCTATTGCCTGTGTGTGTTTGTGTGTGTGTGTGTGTTGCTATATAGCAATGCTCTCTTGCAATCTACGCAAGAGGAACGCAAGCTAGACCGCCCAAACACCTTAACAATTCATAATTTTTTCTGTTTTTATTTCACTCTTTTGCAAAAGAAAAAAAACCTTCGCCAATTCTTTAACACAAAAATGTTGATAAAATTAAATGAAAATAACCTTAAAGATTAATAATACTACTAATAATAATAATAATAAAATTGGTTAATAAAGAGAATATTTAGTGAAAACGAGATAGATGTACCGTTATTTTTATAACACAAACATTTTGTTCCCCCCTCTCTGAACAAATCATTTAGTTTGTTAATCACATATGTCTGTCTACCTCTTAAGAAACGCTATTACTTATGACATTTGTCGTAAATAATTGCAAACTCATCAAAACTGAATAATTTATTTAAACGAAATATTCTAAATTGTTGGCATTTAAAACAATATATTTAAGTAAATATAAAATTAGGTCCTCAAAGCCGAATAACATCTGGAATTTTATTCGTCTTAGCATGCTTCTTTTTTCTTTTTTGTTGTAGTTGTAAGTTCTGACCGGTTTCTGATCGGTTCAAATCCGTGTGGTGCGTGATAGAAAACTAAAAGTAGAAGCCAACTCTCTTACACTCTCTCGATAGATGATAAACAGAAACCGGTCAGAGCCTACAAAAAAAAAAAATGAAGCATGCTATGACGGATATAATCCCAGACACCCAATTTATTTCGCGAGTATTATTCAATAAGTAAAGAAAACCAATTTTATCTCTACTTATCTATTTTTCACAACATGATCCCCTAATGCTATTCTGTGAACCAAAAACCGGCATGGCTCCATATTTACATATACTGAGTCCGCAACTAATCAAATGAACATGTTCTGCAAATCATCAAAAGTCCCAAATTTAGTCGTAGAACTTCAATGTGATTCTGCTCGTCCTCAAACAAGGACAAAAAAAAGGTACAGCCAGATTTTTTTATTGTACCTTGCTGAGATCTGAATCCCACCATGACATTTTGCAGTATCGAATCATCATTTATTTCTTAATTTTAGGGAGATTGGGGGAAACGTGTTGCAATGAATGCTCTTCAATGTGAATAAATTATGATACCACGAGCGGGTGGGTGGAGAGACTGGCTAAGGATGGTGCAAGAAACAAGTGCACCATGAAACGAACAATAGATGCTTAACAGCAAAACACAAATACATATATACATATTTGCTAAAACCATTTTTTTTTTATTCAGGTGGCCTCAAAACATTCGAAAATTTTACACGACAGCAATACGTCCTCAACCACGGTAACAGGAGCAGAGAAAGCGAAAAAAAAAAATCTACTTTCTTTTTTTAAAACATTCACACGACTTTCTGCTGTACGTGCAAATGACACAGTTATAATTGTGGAAAATACCTCAATCTTACAATTTTCACTAGATATTTAGTTGTCTTCAATGTCATGTAATGGAAGGATCTAAACAATTGGATTTTTTTGAGGAAATCATAACCTCCCCCTCCCAGAAAACTCCCCCCTTAAATGAATGTTCTCGGAAAAAAAGTTTCAAACCTAAAATAATAAGTCTCTGTACACATTTTCACATTTTCTTCTGTACACATTTTCTTTTATATTCAGCTAATCATCTCAAAACATACATATTTCACGCAATGGATCTATTGAATAAAAATAAGCATTTGCTTTTACTTGGCGTTTTATAAGTCTTTACTTACTTACAACCACTTGAATAAAACATCAGTGTTTACTGAACTCAAAGTGTTTGCTTAATGAAATAAGTAAACTCTAAATTTTTCCAGTAATTACTTAATTAGCGAGTATTTACTCACAGTTTTCCCAGTGAACTCTTATTTTCGATTGAATAAAGATAAGTAATAACTTTGTGATGCAAGTAATTACTTGTATTTTTTAAGGTTAACTAATATGCAGCATTTATGTTTTTTACTTAAAATTTCTGGCTTCAAATCTACCTATGGCCGACTTTATAAATATACGAAAGGTATAGATAACAGAGAGAGAAGAAATATAAATACGGGTAATTCTAAAGTTTTGTTGCCATTTTTTCAAGTGAAAGTGTTGATTACCTTTCTGATCATTTTCTAAGTGAAGATATTGAAGAAACAACAGGAGGGGCTCTTAGTTCTCGGCAAAAGATGGAAATATTTCTTCGTGATTAGAGTGATCCGGGATATCAAACAGTTGTCGCAGAAAATTTTGAGTTTTAAAAATTTGATTGTGGTTGGAATCTAAAAGTACAAAGAAATCTTTCTCCCTGTCCTGCAGCTGGATGAGTTGTAGCTGTTTATATGTGTAGTTGGTATACCAAGTTTAAAGAAAATCATTGGATCCGTATATACGACAAAAACGGAAAAATCCATTCAATAGAATAGTACTTCCGGATTATACTGAAAAAAAAGAAAGTATTAAGTAATCGTGAGATTTATTTAATTATAATAACACATTAAAACAATAAACATTCGCCTCATTACATATTGAATGACCGTCGTATATTTACTATGGATGTCACGTTAAACTGATAAGATACTGTCACGTTAGCTGACACAGAACTGTCAGTCCAAAGAAACATACACATCACCATGCTGGGAATCCTACTTCTGAAATCCTCTCATATGAAAAATTATTTCATAAAAAAGAAGAGTACTTCATAAAAATTTGTTAAATGAAAATTATTTGAGCGTCAACAAGAGAAAATATGGAAAAATTGCCATCCATCATTATTAAGTGAAGTAGTATTTTCGTTTGACTAACAGAAATCTCCTTATTCTGATTCGCTCAATCTACTGATCCGCTTGGGGCCACTCTATGTTTAGAATTTTTGCGATTTCTTTTATTTTGGAGTAATTCTCACTCTCTCTCATACACATATCACCAAATCAGCTAGTCTACTTGTTGTTTCCAGTTATTACTTCACTTACACCAATCACCAATCATTATTTCTACTATTACTATTTCAAAGATTTTTCAACCAATCAGCAGAGATTACAATTATAATATTTCAGAAACAAAACTTTGATAACATCAAAAGTAAACTCTTCCTAATTTCAAATAACTGAATATTTAATTTTATAAACATTTCAATTATTCAAAAATCTAGTGTGAATTACTCATACAACTTTCTCTTACTGCAATGATTAAATTATTCAAAATTATCTTCAAACTCGTGCTTTTTTTTTGGTCTTAGTACGGCTAGAATATACTGAGACTAGGATTAAAGCTGTTTGGTTTATAGATATAAATTCAACTTAAATATGACCAAATTGTATGGCAGCGCTTGTTGTATCCGTCAGCCCTCACTAAAATCCTTAATGGTAGTTTGAAAGTTAATCTCATTTCTCAGAATAACAAGAAACAATCGATTTTTCTGTGAAAAATGTTTCAGAGAATCTCAAAACATGTTTTTCTTTCTGATGAAAAATAAATTTCTATAATTTGTAGAATGCAAACACTTTTCACTTTTTGTTACTGCACTTTGCCCGCAAGGGGTATCTGATGCATGCAGTTACTTGGGGAGTAGCGACCCCACGGGTTACCACAGCTCAGTACTCCATGCACTTCGGCAGAACAGTACACAATATACTTAAACTACATACACTCTACACTTTACAGACAAGGACAAACACAGAACACTACCTTGGGTCTCTGTCCCTAGTTAATTGGCAAAGCTAAGAGACAAGGAAGGGATTAGCTCAGCGGTAGCGCGCCGGACTAGTAACGCGGAGGTCCCGGGTTCGAATCCAGTACGCTGCCCTTAGATTTTATCTTCCTAAGAGCCTCTAAAACTCACTGTCCGGTAATGGACAGTGTTGTCTGTTGCTAGAGAATACTGCTTGGACGCCGGCAGTGCATTGGAGAAGGCTCCACGGGGCCACAACAGATCTTTCAGGTCGCAGTGCAATAATCCCCTACAACACTATCTACTGCACTTTTCATAAATGAAATTGACAAATTTTGATCAATGAAAGGTTGATGAAATTGTATAGTTTAGATCAATTGGCACTTTAAATCATAACCGCTTCCTCCTTCTACTTAATTAATGTTTCAAATTTTTAAACATAAATAAAACGGAGAGAAATAAAGAGAGAGAGAGAGAGAGAGAGACAAAGGCAAGGAACAGATATAACAGGTGGCTGGCTAATAATAGTATATGGGATTGTTTTAACCTTTAGCGCAACAGCCCATGAAGGGCTCAGGCTTGCCAGTCGGCGATTTTTATTGGGTGGGAGACATGTGATAATCACACCGCGGTTGCCTTTGCCCTTTAATTTCTGGCCTTTATAACCAACATTCGCTATTAACTGTTGCTTCCTATTTTTTTTCATGAATCTCTTAAAATTTACTGGTTTCCTTCATTTGCTACCCATATTAAAAAAGTATGTCGTGAAATACACACACGACTTACTCTGACTCCTGTTAATACAATTATATATAACATGACATATTTTCTTTAAATTTCAAATTTTACTTTATTATGCTGTTCTAACATAAATATAGCGGTTGGGGGGAGGGGATGTAGTAGGGGGGGAGGAATACCAATCTACCAACCCAGATTGGTAGAAAATTGACTGATTACGCTACAGCCCAGAAGAGCACGTAAATAAAACTGAATTAAACTCAGTTAACACTTCAATCTTAACGCCTCAAATTCCGCACAACTATCGCAAATCAAATCTTTTGGAAAAACTTACAAATAAAGTGACAGATTTATATCTGTGCAATTAGTATTCCAGGTTTAAAGAAAATCGTTTCTGTAAAGTTGCATTTCCGGAAAGTTCCAGAAAGTTCAAACTGAAATTACAGCAAAACTTTTAATATACTTTTATAGATGACAGAACTATGCACACTACAGAAATTACACATTAGAGATTTTTTTTGTAATCGTAGGGATAAGCCCTAACATTATCCAAAGCCCCTCTGGGTCCGTATAGCTACCCTAAAGTTCGGAGCTTTCTCACTGGTGTCCGGGCAGAGTGTTGTATCTAACGAAAGAACACTCTACCATCGCCGGGTCAGTGAGCTGTTATAGGCTCCTAGGAAGAGCAAATCTCAATGGACAACACTGGTGAACTGGAATCCGTGACAACCGCGTCCCTTGTCCATCACACTATCACGGAGCTAATATCTTGCCCCTACTATCCCAGAAAACATTTTCTTATATATTCAGGTGATCATTTCAAACCATTCATATTTCAGGCAATAACTGAATTTCAAAAAATTGACACATCGCAATACTTCCTATTTTTTATCAGTAAGAAAAAAATAAAAATTGTTTGACACATATAGATTATAGTTCTTAAAATATAACTTCTACAAATATGTTGTTCATATTTATTATTTTTAATACATAATGGAACTGAACAGACGAACGTACAAATCAAAACAAATGCAACAGCTCAGTTGATTGCACAATAGTTTTCTTTAAAAAAAAAAACACAACACTTATAAACAGACTAAAGCAGACTCACTTGAAAACCATTGGCTATGTTTATACAAGTGCATGGGGGCGACTGAATTCTTCTTTTCAGTTTGCATTCCATTATAATATAAAGAAAAAAATAATATTAAATTCCAAGTCCAAAATCACTTAATGTTTTTTTTTTTTAAACAAAGATTCAGTATAAATAACTAAAAATATTAAATTATCGATTAATTACAATATTTTTTAATAATTTAAAACTTATCTTATTTCAAACTAAAAATATGTTAACATTTTATTTTACTTATTTTAAAATAAACTATAAAACTTCACGCACAGTTACAAAAAGTGAAAGCGACTTATTTCTCCCAGATAGCCTAACCAACTATTTAAAGAACTTATTTGTAAAACAAAAAAATTGGGTCTATTTTAAAAAACATAATTATTTATAATAATTAAACTAAGTCTCTTAAATGAATGTGTCTCTTAAATCATGCTTTCCCACCCCCATCCCCCTTAATTTAAATAAGGCGGGTATAATTCATTTTTGAATGAATGTTGAGGAAATTTCATGATAATTCTTTAATTCCCGAATATCACGTAATGAAACCAAAAAAGGGCTGTTTGGAAACATTCAGAAACTTTCTCTTACTCATGTTAATGCAATTACATATAAAATGATAAATTTTCATTAAACTTCAACTTTCGCCCATTTGTCCCCCGCCATAAATATACTATAATAGGGAAACATGACCAGAAGTAGACAAGAAGTAGAAGTGATTAAATATAAATAACATTGAACATGAGAGCGCCAATAACATTTCTTTCTTTTTTAATTTAAGGCGCGTCAACATCTAAGTTCATTGGCGTCCGGAGCCTTCTCAATGCACTGCCGCCCTCCGGACAGTGTTCTCTCGTTACATACAACGCTGAGCTGTAGAGGCTTCTAGGAAGAAAAAATCTAAGGGTAGCACAGCTGGACTCGAACTTGGGTCTTCCGCGTTGGAGTCCAGTACGCTAACCACTTAGCTACTCCCTTCCCACGCCAATAACATTGAACCACTGAAAAATTTTACAATAAGTCATAGGTTTGTATCTGTGCAATTAGGTTGCAAGTTGAAATAAAATCCATATAGTCTCGTTTTCGAGAAAATACAAAAAAAAATTAAAAACCCACTTCCGATAAAGTCATACTTCCGGTTAACCGAATTTCTCAAATTTGAAATTCTAAAAGGCTCCTAATGTTTGAATTAATAGAATTTGAATGTATAAATGTTAAAAACCATACATTATACTGCAGTGGTACTTAAAAAGAAAAGCCTAATGTTACTGCCCCCCCCCCAGGATCCTTCCAAAAAATCAATTTTCCCGGGAAAATGTTTCAAATAAAAACGTTAGATTTATAGATTGGTATATGAAGTTTAAAGCAAATCGCTGGGGCCGTTTTTCAGAACATTGCAAAAACTAATAAAAATTAAAAAAATCATTACAGTCGCAATTGCGATTGTTGCTGGATTTGGCCCGAAATCTTCTTATCAGATGCGATGGTAATATCTAGACGGAATAACAAGATTGAGCTTCCTTTGCTTTTTACTCACTCACACGCACACATACCCAGACCATTTACTATAAACATTATTTTCGTACTTTAAAACATTCATTTCCGGGGACCTTAAAACACTTACTTCCGGGGGAATACTAAATTTAGAAAATTTGACAAAATCGCAATACTTCCTCTTCTTACTCAGGTGTAAGAGAAAGTAAAAATTGAGTAATCATTATTTAAAAAAAGATATATATAAAGGGGAACTTTATTTTCTATATCCCTTCGTAAGTTAATTTGTTTAAGAATTCCACTTCTACAAAATATTCAAAGATAGCCGCTATTTATAATAAAACTTGTCTTGTAAAAAGGTTAATCCTAATTTTTAAGTATCTAACACCTATTTATAGGTGTAGGTAATAACTTCTCCACCGAAAATACTGAAACCTATATTTTCATTCAACTAAACAGGAGATGATACAAAGACGACATCCATAACGTTTTTTTTATTTCTTTAAAAAAAAGAAAAAGAAACTTTGTTATATATTAGAATAGCAAAATACTGTGTATTATATGGAGAGATCAGAAAGAGGATTAATATAATCTATAATCCACACACACACACACACACACACACAGGCAGTCGTTTGCAGTATAGCCTATCAGCGCTGAGTATTTTTATTTTTTATTGTAATACAAAAATCTTTATGCAAATTACAATAGGGCTTAGAAAACTGGTTATTGCCATCATTTCTAATGCGAATTCTATTTTGGCACCACTTTATTATTGTGACATACTTTTCACTTAAAATACCACCAATACAGCTTTTCTTTTTTTTTGAAACAGAAGCTGGTTTTGCCGAAAACACAGATAACTGCAAATATAATTAGTTGTTCAACCTTCACGCTGACAATTGCGTGTGGTTTTAGCGAGAAATAAAAAAACAAAAAAACAAGTAATAATTATATATATATATGCTGTTAAATATATATTATTCTATAATAGTGACTGTAAAATCAGAAGCATGAAAAAAATTTATTTGAAAAATTCTTCCCTAGAAACCCGCCAGAGGATTCGAAAGGAAAGTTTATCATACAAACAGCTAGTTCGAAATTCTACTAATTATCAAGAGGATCTATTGCGATCGAGTAAAATTTCCGAAATTCAATTTTTCCACCGGAAATAAATGGTTTGAGGTTCCCATTATGTAAAAAAAAAAAAATTTATTAGCAATTTTATATGGTCTGTATGTGAGTGTGTTGAGTAAACAAAATATCTCAAAAACGAATAATCGCAGGAAGCTCAAATTCAGCATTTCGTTTAGCTACTCATTCATTTAGTAAAAAAATTAATTAAAAGATATATTATTTAAAAGGTGTAATAAGAAAAATTATCCTATCAATCTAAAAAGCATTTCTAATAATTTCTATAGCCCTTATTTACTGCATGCTCAGTAATCCTCAATACCACTGCATCCGGGACACGAAGTTTTGATTAAAATCCAAGAAGTACGAAGAAATTACAGATATATAAATATTTATTTTTCATTTCTTCGCGATTTTTTTCGGAAACGGGTCCGACGATTTTCTTTAAAAATTCGCATACAGTCTGTACATATTCTTTCAAGTATCGCATACCATCGTATTCATATCTATCTGTCTTTCCCTTTTATTTCAAACATTTTCCCAGGAAAATTGATTTTTAGAAAATTTTGGGGGAACAATAACGTTAAGGTTTCCCCTCCAATGTATACTTCAATCAGACCCACTTCTACTACCTACATAAATATTGAAGAACTCTAGAAATCCAAACTGAAGTAAATTGGTTAACCATGGATTGTATAGAATGAATAAATTTTTAAGTTTTTTTTTGGAATTTGCTCGAAAATAGCTAAAACGATTTTCTTTAAACTTGGAATGCTCATTGCACAAATCAACTCGTATCATTTTTATCTGAAATATTTTTCCGAAAAAAATGATTTTATTGGGTTTTTGGGAAAGTCTATTGGTTAGGTATAAATTTAAACTGCAAAAGCTTTGATGGGTTTTGATAGAGCGGCGCTCCACACAAATCTGCACAGGTACATAAGTGCGGCAAGAACCCTCGCTCGCCACCTTTTTGTAATAGCCAGCCAGCCAACTAAGTAAACATTTTAAAAGCTGTAAATTAAGAAAATTTCTTAAATAAATTGTATTAATTGGAATACAAGAAAGTCGTGTGAGGAAGTATTGTAATCGTGTCAAATTTTCGATATCGAGTTTTCACCGGAAATATCCGTTTTGTTGACCCCTGAGTCCAAAAAAGTGGTTTTTAGAACACTGTGTGTGTGTGTGTGTGTGTGTGTGTGTGTGTGTGTGTGTTTGTCTTTCTGTATGTGAACAGCATAGCTCAAAAACGAAACACCGCAGAAACTTCAAACTTGATATTCCGTTTATGTATCACCATGGCATCTGACAGTACGTTATCTGTCAAAATTCCTCAACCAAAAGTACCACTTTACTAGTTAGTTTTTTTTTACTTTTTTGCGTTTTTCTCAAAAATAGATCCGACGAGTTTCTTTAAACTTGGTATATGAACTACACATGTAAAGAGCTACAACTTTTATTGGAAACATTTCTCTGAGAAAATTAATTTAAGAGCAGTTATGGGGAAGGGGTGGGGTTAGATTTTCATCTAAAGTGCTATTTCAGTTTATTAGACAATTTTGTCATCTAAATAATGTTAATTAGAATTGAATATGTTGTCGGAGTTCCCAGTTTGAAAAAAATCGGATGACCGGAAGTGCGTTTACATTACCACTTTACTAAATTATTTTTACACTTTTTCGCGATTTTCTCAAAAATGGCTCTGACGATTTTCTTGAAACTTCGTATACAAACTAAACATACAAAGATGTACAACTTTTTTTAAAAACATTTCTCTGGCAAAATTCATTTAAGGGCACTTTTTTCGAGGAGGGGTGGGGTTATATTTTTCTCTAAAGTGCTATCATAGTTGATTATACAATTCTATCATCCAAACAAAATTAATTAGAAATAAGTAGATGGCCAAAATTCCGAGTTTCAAGAAAATTAGTAAACGAAAGTGCGCTTTTACTGAACAGTTTTTTCAATTGTCGACGAATTTCATTAAATTTGATACAGAAACAAAAAATTTGTCAATTATAATTTTGAAAACTGGAGAAAGAGAAAGTTGTGTGAGTGTTTCACACTAGATTTGTGTTTTTTTTTCTTTTTATTCATTTAAGAACAAATATGATGTGGCTACAGAAAAAAATTAATATTCAGCACATGTGTAAATTATTTTTACACAACCTCGTTCTGTTCAGGTCAATCCCTGAATTCGAGTGCAAACAAAAAGCATTATTTCACTCATTGTTCGACAAATAACTATTTCATCTTCAATTCAAATATTATGGAATAATTAAATATACAGTAATGATTACATCAGTGAAGGAAATTTATCACAGGAAATTGTAAAACACGCAATAAATAGCAGAAAATTATTTGACCGTTTCTAATTGGAAGGAAAAGCGTAAAAATGAAGGGCTCTGGTAGGATTATTTTGTTATATACGAGGGTCATTCAATAAGTAACGAGCTACTAAATCGCTGTAGTTCAAAAACGATTTATTTAATCAATACAAATTTTTGGCTACTTTTCAACATAGTCTCCAGCAACATTTATACACTTGTCCCATCGTTCTTCTAATTTGTGTATGCCTCTGGCATAAAATTCTTTGGGTTGATTTCGAACCCAATTTTGCACCTGGTTTTTAACTTTTTCATTGGATTGAAAATGTTTCCCACGTAGAGCTTCTTTAAGGGGTCCAAACTAATGGAATTCCGATGGGGCGAAGTCGGAGCTGTAGAGGGAATGTGGAAGGATCTCTCCCACCCCAATTTTTGAAGTGTTTCTTGAGTTAACTGCACCGTGTGTGGGCGCGCGTTGTCATGAAGCAAAATTACGCCTTTAATCAAGTTTTCTTGTACTGCAGCTTATTCTGAATAATGTTATGGACAATTCCAACACACGCGGTTACTTCTTCAGCTATCAGTTCAACAGTAATACACCTGTTGTCCTGAATTAACGCGAGATTCGAGAGGGGAAATTGCAACTTCAACCGGACATCCACTTCGTTGCTCGTCACAGACACTTACACGGCCACTTTTAAACTGTTCTACCCATTTGTAAACGTTCGAACGGTTCCAATAATTATTCCCGTATACTTTCAAACATTCTTTCGTAGATTTCACTGCCTTTGATACCCTCTGTAATTAAAAATCTAATCACTGAGCGTTGTTCTTTCAGAGATGCAATGTTCGAGCGGACTCGCCAATATTAACTGAATACATTTGAGGTTATGCTTACCAAATACTCTCGAACAGCTGCTGAGAAACTAAGTACAAGCTGTCAACTTGACGCACTGAAACTATTGTATTGATTAAACAAACCGTTTCTGAGCTACAGCGATTTGTCTCGTCACTTAATGAATGACCCGCGCGTATATATATTTTTGTTTTGTCCCCTTGGAACAAGCTAGATGTGTTTCAAAGCTGCAGAATCCAGCCAACATGTTCAATTTTCTTTGAATCGAGCATAAAAATTTTAAAATATGCATACACAAAAAAAAATAAATTATCTTTAAAAATATACATACATAAGTGAATTAATGACCAATGAAAAAACACGAAAGACAATTATGTATAAATGTGTATTAAAAATAGGTGTTGAATCTGTTGCCGGCTTTTAATTATAATTTAGACATAAATTTATATTTGATTAAAATCAAAATAGAAGAGAGACGGTGAGAGAGATATAGAGAGAGATCGTATCTTCATTTTTTTGTTCCTCCAGTATTTAGGGGTTAATAAATTAATCTGTATGGCAGAGAGATATGTATAGCTGTGGAGTCTATTAGAAGAATGGGGACATCAAGCAGGCCACTTATTAAATTATAACAACAGTCGTTCTCGGGTTCTGATCTATCAGATTTTTTTTTTTTATTTCAATCTACTACACAGGTGAGTGAGTGAGAGAGAGAGTGAGAGGGGAGATAATTAAAGCAATATTTAAAGTTGTTTATTACGTTACTATCTCCAAGGTAATATTTCCTATAATACAAGAGATATATACCTTCCTTCGCGCTCTCTCATTCATAATTTACTGATACTGACATTAATTAGATGGAAGAATTTTCTTTATTTAAACTATTAAATGAATATGATTTAATATTATAAAATAAAAAAAAATAATAATAATAATAAAATAGCTAAACCATTTAACTTAAAAAGATGTTGTATATCTTTTATACTAATTATAATTACACTCATCGTATTGAGATATATTAAAATGAGTTGGTTATTCTTTAAAAGTAAGGTGTGATCATTTAAATCAATGAAATTAGTCAATAAATTTTCATTATTTTTAATATACAAACTTTATTTTTAAATAAGCATGAAAAAACACCCACACGACTTTCCTCTGACTCCAATTTTCACAATTATTATAAATGACTTATGATTCTCTTACTAGAAGAATGGTTGTCTGCAATATTATATCAAATGGCAGAATCTAAACTTAATAAAAAAACAGTTTTCTGAGCTGAGCTTAACCTTCCCCTCAACTAAAAACACTTTTAAAAGAACTTCCTCGAAAAAAAAGTTTGAAAGAAAAGTCTCTTTTTTTATAGTTAATATATCAAATTTAATTAAATACGCCCATGTTTTGATGCAGAAAAAACTGTAACAACTGTTCAGTAAAAAACACATTACACTTCCGGGACAACCGAATTTTTTCAAATTCAAAATTTTTTTGTCAACATATTTAATTTTTAAAAATTCGATCAAAACAAAACTTTAATAATGTTGCGTTTAATCTTGGAACTTTGGTCTATCTGCAGAATTCTTAACAACGCTAAATTATAAAAGTGTTTAATTACAATTCACACCAAACCGAATACATTCAAACTCTTTGTTAATCTTAATTTAATTACTATAGTATAAATTTTATTTAAACAATTCAACCACTAAAATCTTAAACAAAGGAAACTGTAGCCATAATAAAAAGTTTTTTTTATTACTTCCTTTTTTTAAAAAATTACAAAACTATTAGTAGAATAAAGTCAGTATATGTGGACAATATAATACAATGGACAGAGAAATATTAGTAAGAAAAATATATTTAAAAAAAAAAAATAATAAAAAAAAAAATTTAAAAAAAAAGTATTCATCCGGTAGTAAAGTGTAAAAGTCAGTGAGGCGACGACAACTTCGGGGGACTTGCCCTCTGCCATGTGAAAGAGAGGTAAGGTGCCTGTTTTACAGATAAAACTATTTTTATGGCTTCCAACAATAAAACCGACCGCTTCGCCAACAGATAATACTTCTCTCCTACTCTCTTCACACACCACACACAAACGCACACATATAATAACAACATCAATGAAACCCCTCCCCCCCATTTCTACCGTATGGTTCAAACGGCATGCTGTGAAATACTCAAAAAGGAAATTTATTTACTGGGTGTAATTAAATAATTGTATTTCTATTCAGGAAGTTTTTCTTTTCCTATTTTTATCGACTTCCTATTTTATTTATAGAAAATTACTCCGCTTGGAGTAAGTCAAGCTAAATTATTCTAAATTTTCATTTTTGGTGTATAGTAATTCTTTTGAATTCTTTTTTTCTTTTTTTTATAACTCTGTTAAATACTTTATTTGCTATTTTACCTAATAGCAAATACTGTAATTATGTTAAATCTTCGAAATTGATTCTTCACCGGAAATACAAGTTTCATTCTCATAAAATATGAAAGAATTGTTTTTAAATGAAAATTTGGGCATGTGTGTGAATTAGAATATATCAAAAACGGGAAGCTTACAAATCAAGGTAGCAGAGACATTTTCCGTGGTAGCCTGCTTCATTTTGTGGTCATCGACCGGTTTCGGGCGTTCGCCCATCTTCAGGTTGCGTTTTTTCAGACAGTGTGACAGCACAGACTTGCACAGAGCAAAACCAGTTTACACACTCACAAAATGAAGCAGGCTACCACGGAAAATGTCTCTGATGCTTTTCAGTTCTGCGAAACCAACCACCACAACTAAATCATAGTAAGCTCATATACGTTTTGGGAAAAATCGCCTTTAAAAATCGCAAATGACTTTACTCTGTTTTTTTTTTCAGTTCAATTTATTCTTCATTTTTTCGTGATTTTTTTGAAAAAATAGCTCCAACAATTTTCTTTAAAATTTGCATACCACCTTCACACTTGAAAAACTTTCAGTTTTATTGTAAACATTTTCAAGGAAAATGATTTCTGGGCGGTTTTGGTGCGTGGGGGAGCTTTAAAGATAAGCTTTGAACTCTGTCCAGCTATATAATATTACTTTACATTAAACAAATAACTACAATCCTAAATTTGAAGAAAATCGGATAAAACACCAACACTTTACAAAACAGACTTTTAAGTTTCTCTGGAATCTCGCAAAATGGCCCAAGAATTTACTTTAATCTTGGAATTCTAACTGCATATCACTTTTATTGGAAATATTTTGAAGTAATATTGAGAAGTTAATGAGATTTGTAACAATCACAGCAAGAGAAAGACATGTTTTACACCATCTTTTCACAAATAAATGAATAGAAAATCACAACAAATTTGAACTCAAAATTCTTTTAATATCATCCACTACTAGAGCTATACATTGATATCTGTGGGGAAGGACTTCGCATACCTGTGCTATTCAAAGCCTCTCTACGTCTACATTCCTACCCGACAAAAAAAAAAAGGGATACGTTTTGATCGAAAATCAGTCCCAGGTCGTTCTATCTAATATTCACAAACACCCGAACAAATCAGAACTTTGTAATCAATCTTAGACGTAGAATGATTACTTGGAATTTCTTCTTCTCCTTCCCAAATCATTATAAAGAGATAAGAAATGGGATTAGCTGGGTGATAGCGCGCTGGACTCCCACGCGGACTCGAGTCCAGCAATGCTTCCCTTAGATTTTTCTTCCCTAGGAGCCTCTACAGCTCACTGGTCAGTGTAGGCAGTTTTGTCTGTAACGAAAGAACACAGTCGGGAAGACGGCCGTATAATGAGAAGGCTTCGAGAAAACGCCAAAGACAACGGATTTTGGCCCGCCTTAAATTAATAAGAATTACAAAAAAAAAAGCCTTAAAAAGGAATTTTAGTGCATGCCCCATTTTTTACAAAAATGTCTCCTCAAACCATAACTTCCATTAGGTAACTGACTACATAAGCACAGCATAGATGCAACACCCAATTCAATACTTAATCCAATGTGGATCAAGATGTGTCAAAGACTGGATTTAGCCCAGCGTTCCAACTAAATCCCATAAAACCTCTACTTGAAAATTCTGGAGTGCAAAATCTTTCAAAAATTGCACCCTACCAAAGTAACTGTAATGATCTCACATACTACTCTCCATATCCTCTGTTGGAATAAATTCCAAAACGAGAAATTCTAACTTCTGAATTATACAGTCTAACTACTTATATTCCAGAACTTTTCCTAAGAGTCTCCTTCAAAAACAACTCAATCGCCAATGGAAGTAGGGATCAATAGAGCACGTAAGTCAGGAAAACGTTGGGTTATTTTCAATTTGGTGCAAGCTAGCGTGAAATTTTGCCTTTTTTTAAAAACAACTGTTCATTTTTTCGTTTTGATTTCAAAACAATATTTTGTTGCTATTTATACGTGCGAAGAATTATCTGTGAATATCTCGCATTATATTTTATTTTTCCCCACTCCTATTAATATAACTTGTACTTCCTCAGATAGAGTTTCATTAGCTGAAATTGCTTGATTGCCTAAGACTAGTAATTAATAGACAGAGGTCAATAACTTAGCTTAAAAAAAAAAAATTAAATAAATAACCTAAAAAGAAATTCATGTTAATAAACAAACAAGAATTGAATGAGGTTACCACCACCACGTGTTTGTATGTATAATGGCCATTAACATTAATAAGATTAGATTAAATTATTATTATTATTATTATTATTATTATTACTTATAATCCGTAAAATTAAATACAGCAAATATCTTATAGAAAATATTAAATACTACATGATGGCACAATTTAAAATAGGTTGTTGCAAGATTTTTACATTGATTATGGGTTTTATATTCCTGTACACAATTAGTAATAAATAGTAATAAAGAAATCTTCTTCTAGATAACACTCAATGTCTTAATCATCCACTACAGTTATTAATGAAATAACAAAATGACAGAAAACTTTCTTTTTTTTCACTTTTCTGGAAAATAGCTCCAATTTTCTCTAAACCCTCTCTTGTAAACTATATATAATTAGGCTTATCAATTTTTTCGTTTGCATATTTTTACATTCTTTTACCCTTATTAAGAGGAAAAATTATATTGTGACAGATTTTCGAAAATGAGTTTTCACAGGAATTAAATGTTTTGTGGTTCCCTGAATATGAACAAAAATGTTTTTAGTGAATGATCTGTGTTAACTGAATATCTCAAAAACGAAAAGTCGCAGGAAGCTCAAATTTCGTATTCCATTTTGGCCCTATCACAGCATCGCATCAGGTATCAAGTTTTCCGACAAAATCCATCAACCGGTAGTGCGACTTTACTGAATGGTTTTTTCGTGATTTTCTCGAAAATGACTCCAACGATTTTCTTTAAATTTCGAATACTACCTAAATATTGCGTATCACTTTTATTCGCAACATTTTCGCTGTACATGTACATCAATACGTTTTCTCATTAATGTAGTTTTGTGCAGGCTGGCCTTCAGCTATGATCACAATATTACGCACTAGTTACACAGGCAACTATTATTTTATATTATTCAGAAAGTTCAAATACATATTAAACGGATAATTTAAAATAAATTCGTAATTAGGGGATAATATCTGTATTTTGAAGATGGAAGCTGGTAATTTGTTAACTATTTTGATATCAGTTGGAAAAATTAGTAAAATTAGTGATCGAATATTTCGCATTGAAATCCTTAGTTGCCTTAATTTCTTGATCTTCCAAGATGTGGCAAACTTTCAATGGTTATACTGTCTGAATGGGTTTGCAAAATCTCCCTGAGCGGTCCTCAAGTTCACTATTCTATATTTTCCATCTCTACCCCTTGATAAACTCTCTACAATTGCCAGGGACCAATTCATTCTTTTCTCGTCTGATATTTTATCCGTTATAGCATGCATATTCCATTCGTTCCTTAACGATTTCGGATTTTCATCCATCGTCAGAGCAAATTCACCAAGTTCGTGTAAAGAGTTCATTTCAACGTAATGTTAAAGTGAACTCTGTACACGAACTTGGTGAATTTGCTCTGACGTTGGATGAAAATCCGAAATCGGTCAGGAACGAATGCAATATGCATGCTACGACAGATAAAATACCAGATGTTATCCAGCATTGCGGACCCATCCACATATTCAATCATTCTTTTCTGTTAATCGGAACCAATAAGTACTAACTCTCCGACAATAGGTTCTCCGGAGTTTTTAAATTCTCTTGCAGGAAAGATAAGTTGACCTAAGTACTCTATTCTAAATCGTTTTTTAAATTTTCCTTAAGCCTCTGTCTGTATCGCAGTCTTCTCGTTAGACTTGTAGCATCCAGCGCATCATAGCGAAAATAAAGAAATATTTTATTTTTTAATTCAAGAAAACAAATATAAGGATAATGAATGGTAAAAAACTTCCGATTAGTTCTTTTGATAATTAGTACAAATATAGAGCCATTTAGAGCTACGGAACAGAAAAGGGGCAAGAATTAGTTTAAATTAATATTCATAAGTAAAGAAACAGATGATATCACATTCGTCCAATTAGGAAATTTCGGTAGCGTTAGAAAAAAGGAGGAATACGGACTGGACAGTTTGACGTGTTGTGTGTGTGTGTGTTTATGTGTATAGATTATAGAGAGAGAGAAAGACACAGGGCACGAGTCTCTGTGTCAACAACAGTGGTAGAATTGAAAAGAAACCGGTCTTCTGCCGGGCCATATTCTTTCTTACTGTCGGTTCTTCTTCTATCTTTAGAGGAGAGACTATCTATACACCTTTAATATATATGGGCCGTGTAATTCAGGTAACAGTTATGTGTGCGCTAAAGGGGACCTCATATGAATCAGCTCTATAGGCGGATCGGTATAAATCTTTTTTTTTTGGATGGGTGGGTGGGGGAGGTCTACAACAGTCTCTGTGGCAACAACATCGAGCCAAAGAGAAAAAGGGAGAGGAAGTGAGAGAAGAGAGAAAATATACTTCCATCTTAACGTTGTTATTTTTCTTCCTTTTTGTTAATCTTTAATTTAATTAGTTAATCCTAATGTGGAAGGGCGATTATAATTTTCACTTTCTACGGTTTAACTCTTTATTCTTCAGTAGTCTTTAAATTGTATGATGCGACTTTTTTCATTAAATTTTAAACTATTAGCAACACAAGCAGTTTTTTAAGGCTGTGTCAAAAATCATTCGGGGCTTATGCTCTTTTTTTTCATATGACAAGAGGAAAAAATTCATTTTATGCAGAAGCTTTTTACGAGTTTGTATCTACATTTGAACCTAGCTGGCGTAATGAGACAACCCTAGTTTAGAAAGTTAAATAAACTTTGCGTAGAGAAATAAACATCACAATTAATCACTAAATCACAACAAACAATTAATCACTAAATCAAATCCAGCGTGAAATAATCACACTGTATTACGATCGAAAAGGTATATACCTATGGATGAAATTGGACTTCCACCGGAACTATATGTTATCATTATTTCAAAAAAGGAAATCGCAGGAAGCAGTGAATTTGATATTCCGTACATCACCGCACCATTTGACACTTATGTTTCGACCAAATGGAAAAGATTTTTCTCCCCCAATTTGTCGCGATTTTCTCTCGCAAATTGTTCTAAAGAATTTTTACTTTCTCTTACTCCTAGTAATCGTGTCAAATTTTCGATATCAACCTTTCACCGGAAATATCCGTACGGAAATATCCGTTTTGAGGTTCCCTGAGTCCAAAAAAGTTGTTTTTAGCAAATAGTGTGTGTGTGTGTGTGTGTGTGTGTGTGTATGTGTGTGTGTGTGTGTGTATGTAAGTATGTACGTATGTATGTATGTGAACAGCATAGCTTAAAAACGAAAAACTGTAGAAGGTTGAAACTTGATATTCCGTTTAGGAGGTACCACTATGGGATCTGACAGTACGTTATCTGTCAAAATTCCTCAACCGGAAATACTACTTTACTAGTTTTTTTTTTTTTTTTATTACTTTTTTGCGATTTTCTCAAAAATGGCTGCGCTGATTTTATTTAATCTTGGTATATCAACTACATATACAAAGAGCTACAACTTTTATTTAAAACATTTTCTCTGGAAAAATTCATTCAAAGGCATTTTTGGAGGAAGTGGGGTTAGGTTTTCCTCTAAAAGTGCTATTTCAGTTTATTATACAATTCTGTCATCTAAATAATTAATTAATTAGAATTAAATATGTTGTTGAAATTCCAAATTTGAAAAAAATCGCATGACCGGAAGTGCGTTTTTTGTGAAATGGATTTTTCAGATTTCTGGTATTTTTTCTACTTTCTTGCAACTTTCTCAAAAATAGTTCGGACGATTTTTTTCAAACTTGGTATATCAACTACACGTACAAAGATCTACAACTTTTATATAAAACATTTGTCTGGGAAAAATTCATTTAATGGCACTTTTGAGGGAAGGGGTGAGGTTAAGTTTTCCTATAATGTGCTATCATAGTTGGATTATACAATTCTACCATCCAAACAAAATTAATTTAGAAATAAATAGCCAAAATTCCGAATTTCAAGAAAATTAGTAAACAGGAATTTATTGATCATTTTTTTTCAATTTATGACGAACTCTAACAAATTTCATCAAAATCATAAAATTTTTGACAATTACAAAAACTGGAGTAAGAGAAATTTGTGTGAATGTTTCACCCCAGATTTTTTTATTTATACTTGGTATAATAACTTAAAAAAAAATCGTATAACACATAAATGTCAAACCACTTTGATTTGAAATTTTTTTTTCCAAGCAAACTAATTTTTGGATGGTGGAAATGCAATCTTAAGTTTTCCTACTACAAAGTAGTATCTACTACAACTTCGAAGCAATATATATATCTATGAACTAAGAGTATGGAATATTAAAGCATTACAAAATTTCAATTTAATGAAAATCACTGAGTGAAAGTCAGACTTTAAACAATCGATTATTCGGTATTATGGAACTTCATCGAAAACTGGTACAACGATTTTTTTATTATTTTATTTGGAATGCTAATTGGACAAATAAATATAAAGCTATCTATTTTATTTGAAACATTTTCCCGGTAAAATTCATTTCGTAACTAGGCTTAATTTTAAACTGCCCACTTTTTGATTGTTCAAAAAAAAAAAAAAAAAATCTGGTGTGAAATACTCACACAACTTTCTCTTACTCCAGTTCTCAAAATTATAATTGGCAAATTTTATTTTTTGTATACCAAATTTAATGAAATTCGTCCGACAACTGAAAAAACTGTCCAGTAAAAGCGTACTTCCGGTTTACTAATTTTCTTGAAACTCAGAATTTTGGCCATCTACTTATTTCTAATTATTTTTTGTTTGGATGATAGAATTGTATAATCAACTATGGATGATAGCACTTTAGAGAAAAATATAACCCCACCACTCCTCGAAAAAAGTGTCCTTAAATGAATTTTGCCAGAGAAATGTTTTTAAAAAAAAGTTGTAGATCTTTGTATGTTTAGTTTGTATACGAAGTTTCAAGAAAATCGTCAGAGCCATTTTTGAGAAAATCGCGAAAAAGTGTAAAAATAATTTAGTAAAGTGGTAATGTAAACGCACTTCCTGTCATCCGATTTTTTTCAAACTGGGAATTCCGACAACATATTCAATTCTAGTTAACATTATTTAAATGAAAGAATTGTCTAATAAACTGAAATAGCACTTTAGATGAAAACCTCACCCCACCACTTCCCCATAACTGCCCTTAAATGAATTTTTCCAGACAAACATTTCAAATAAAAGTTGTAGCTCTTTGTAAGTGTAGCTGATATAGTAAGTTCGAAGAAAATCGTAGGAGCCATTTTTGAGAAAAACAAACAAGTAAAATGGTACTTCCGGTTGAGGAATTTTGGCAGATGACCCACTGTGAGATGCCATGGTGTTTCACGACGGTTAAACGGAATATCGTGTTTCAACTTTTTACGGTTTTTCGTTTTTGGGCTATAATGTTCACATACACACATACACAGACCATTTGCTAAAAAACACTTTTTTGGTCTCAGGGGACCTCAAAAAGGATATTTCCGGTGAAAACTTGATATCGAAAATTTGATACGATTATAGTACTTCCTCTTACTAGGAGTAAGAGAAAGTAAAAAAATTCCAAGGATGACGAAAATTTGTCAATTAGAATTGTAAGTAAGAGAGTCATGTGAATGTTTCACACCAATCACTTTTAGTTTCTCTATATGAAGAGACACTCTCCATACATACATACATACATTCAGAAAAGGACTTTTCACAAAAAACTTTATATAGTGTTAGTGTGTGCGAAATGACTGGAAAATCTTTGAAAGCGTTTACGAGAATATTACGATAAGCTGGGGAGCAATAACAGTATTCAGTATTCGATTTTTGGTATCTTGAGATATCTAGATTTGAAATATCTCGATTTTTTCACAGAGATGTGAGAGAAAAGAAGAAAGAGAAACAAAGAATCTGGTAAAACATTTTTTTCCTACCGTGGGGAGAGAGAGAGAGAGACCCTCAAAATATTTCATTCTGGTTAAACTTTCGAAAAACTGAGATGATCGCAATACTTCTTCCTCTTACAGCGCTGATGAGAAATTCAATGAAAAAAAAATATAATTTTAAGTTGGATACATAATGAGCTTAATTATTATTTTTTATCTATTAAAAGAAAAGTAAAATTTTACACACACACACACTCAGTCAAACGTATATTTTTGATAGCCATCTTCATCAGTGTTGTCTACAAAGATTAAGAGGATGATGCCACGCAATGTCCTTAACTTATTAGTTTTACGTGACCATGAAATATACCGACTAAGTAGGAGAAATAAAAAAATGAACTGTTAGCAACAAATCCAACAGTCCAATATCTTGCTTTTATATATATGTCTTTCTCACACAGCTCTTTAAATAATACATGAACGGAGATGGGGTTTGGTTTTTGAGACGAAGAGACATATTATGTTTGTTATGACTAACAATCATTGCGTAATTTCTTGAACATGATTTGTCACTTCAATTAAATGAGAATATAATATACAAAGAATTTGGATTTAAAACTGCCAAAACAACTAAAAAGATAATTATTACATTTTATGTATAACAGGTTTTTCCTGTACACTGTTAAAAATTTGGAAATTAATAAAACTACTAAATGATACATCTTCTATTTCTATGGCTCGACGGTCCTTAAAAGAGTCCAGGCCTCCCCAGTTGGGTTCAAACGATTTTCTTTAATCTCATAAATACTTGTCCACAATTGTAGGATTTTTTTTTTTTCCACGAAAAATGATTTTTGGGTGGTTCTTGGGGAGGAGCTGCAACTTAACTTAACTTTCCCTCTAAATTGCCACCACTACAATAATTATTTTAATCATTATTAAGAGGCACTGGAAGCTTTGCTAAAATTCCAGATATTAAAAAAACCGTTAGCTAAAAGTTGTGACTTTGTAGTTAATTTTTTTGAGGGGTAAATAAATCTTATCACTTTTATTTGAAACCTTTTTTTGGGGGGAAAAATTGTTTGTTGGGATTTTCTAAGCAATCTGTAAGTCAGGCTAACTCAAAAGAAGTGCAACTCAAAGCCTCCAAACAATGTTCTCTCGTTACAGACAACATTGCCATCACCAGGCGTTCGAGCTGTAGATGTTACTAGGAAGGGAATACCTGAATGCAGCACTGCTAGATTCGAACCCAGGACTTCCTATGGAAGTCCAGCGCGCTACTACTAAACGTATGTTTTATTATGGCGCAGTTAAAAAAAAATATTGTTGATATGAAGGAATTCTTCTCGACCGTTCTTAATATAGTAATTGGAAATATTTGAGGTCTGGTCTTTAATGATCAAAGAACTACAACAATTTCACATTATTTCGACAAAAATATATTGTCTTTTTCAAAGGCGTCAAATAAAATTTTGACCATATAAATATTACAGTTATGGTAAATGTTAAAGTATGTTTAATCCTTTATCACTAGAAGAATTTCCTGGATGTACTCAGAATAACAGAGAAAGTTCGGTTTAAAACACATGTTTCATCACCTAAAGATTAGAGCTTTCATTTTTAATGAATAAAACCAAATATTAATTCAGTAATTAATAGTAATCAATTTATTTTACACGACTAATGCAACCTTAACCAGAAGTGAGTCTATGTAATGTAATAAAAGTTGAAGTAATTTGCATTGAAATAACAACCAAATGTTTGCAGCTGCAAAAGTTGTAATTAAATTCCTATTTAATGAAATATAATTTAATTTTTTTTTTATTTAAACCGCGTCAACATCTATAGCCATTGACGTCCGGAACCTTCTCAGTGCAGTGTTCTCTCGTTACAGACAACACTGTCCATATCAGGACAGTGAGTGTAGAGGCTACTAGGAAAAAAAAATCTAAGGCCAGCACAGCTGAACTCGAACCCGGGTCCTTCGCGTGGTAGGTCCAGTACGCTAACCGCTTAGCTATTCCCTTCCCTTTAATTTTATTAATTTTTGGTATCTAGAAGAATCAATATTATCTGTTTTATTTTTATTTTATTATTATTATTATTACTATGTTTTATTATTAGTAAATCTGTGAATGTTGAGCCAAACTATATTTGTATTGGGTCTCTCCCCAATGACAAATAAATGTAAATATCTAATATAGTTATGTTACTAAATAAATTTAAGAGGTCACATTTCTCAAAAAAAATTATTTTATGCATAAAAAGATTAAGAAGTCGAGTGAGTATTTCAGCCCCGGACTTTTTCATTTTGTAACTACACAAACATCAGGTTACAATATTTTCGATTCCTTAAAGAATGAAGAGAATATAGAGAAAGACAGAAAGAATGAAGGAAAAGGCACAAAAATTGATTTAAAACCGGTTAGAAGAGGAGCGAAACCACAATGTTATGGAAGAAGAAGAAGAAAATAAGCTAATGAGAAGATGGGACCTTAACATGGTGTGTAAGATATAGGAGGGTATCATGATGTGGAGCTAGCTTTGGTGCCTTCTGTTCGCTAATTTCTATATAGAAGGGAATCTAGTTGTAAATAAATCAAATGTTCACTATATAGTTAAAACTGCGTGACTATTAAACACACACATTCCCTCTTCTATTCGTTCTTACACACACATAAATAAACACATACAACTTATAATACCTATATCTAATCGACTGCATTTAGAACAAGTTACTCACGACACGTATCCCTGCCACCCTCTTCCTTCCCCACTATCTTACTAGTTTACTAGAGAGTGATGTTACTGCTCGTTCTAGCCAACAATTCAAATCACCCTCATTCCCCTCATGGAACAAGAATTACTCTCTAAATATTGTTAATAATCTAATTTTTAACATTCTTTGCTGAAATTTAGAAACCAGATAGTTCATGATGATCAGGTGGGCGACAATGAAGAGCAGAACAAAGGTTCAGTATAGCTCTTACCCTTTTACACATATACATTAAACAGTTCTAGAATGAAACATTCAAATGACTCTCTTTATTAGTTTTGAGCTTGGTTTTATTAGAATGAGCTTTATTAGTTTTTCGCGAATTTCATGAAAACGGATACACAGACTTTATCTCACTATACAATACAAAACTATTACTTCAAGAGGAATTTTTTTCCAGAAGAATTGATTTTATTGGGTTCTGGAAGAGCTAAGATAATGCGCCTCTCTGTGGGGTTCCTGGTTTTGGCCGCTCAGGAGGAGGGGTTGTTGTAACTCGCCGACATCATAACCATCTAACACATAATAATAAAACTTATTGGTAAAGAAAAACTATTTGTATCACGAGGTGGTGTATGCTGATGTAATGGATTGCCGGTGGTACGTCTTGCCTGTGCCGGAATCATAAGGCAATCCTCCCATATGCCCACCCTTTCAATCATCGCCCACGTCACTCAACACGTCACATGAGCCGGAACGCATCTTCTTACCACAACCTATTCAATTTCACTCCCACAGGGGAGATCATGATCCGCTTACCTCATTCCCTAGGAGATTTCGAAAGCGAATTCAAAAACCACATTTATTGATTAGCAAGCAGTGTTCGTTGCAACTTAACATAATAGAGCGTCCGTTTGTTAAATATAATTTTCGGACAATGAACTGTTTTCTCGCTCTAAAATCCCAAATCAGTACAATTACGTTCAACAACTAGTGGAAGTTGAAGGAACTAAATAATTAATAAAAATTCAGAATTGAACAAGAAAATTTGTCATGAAAATTTTACATACCAAATTTGTTATTAAAAGTACTGTAATATATTAATATTGACCAACTGGACTGTTTTGGAGTGGGGGAAGAAGAACAGATGAAATTGTTTGTCGACTAATAGAAATTGTAGCCATTTTTTTTATTTATTTATTTATTTATTTTATTTTGTTTTTTGTTCTGCACTTGTTATGTTGAAAAGTAGGTTGCCATGTGGCACATTCTAAAGCCGGGGTCATTAACTAATGACTGATGCTAAGGTATTTCTTGATCGACCATATGTTCATTCTTTTCTACTGTCAACCATCCAAACTGTTTAGAAAGAGAGAGAAAAAAAGAAAGAAAAAAAAATTGGCAATCGTTAAATTTCAATGCTGAACTCAAACTACGCGCAAATGTCTATAATTAAAAAATAAATAAATAAATAAATAAAAAGGGAATTAAAGTTTAAAATAAAAAAAAAAAAAAGAAACATCGGTGGTAAGGTGCATAGTTAATTGTACGTGAGCAGCGGGCGCAATGTTGCACTGATTGACATGTCGGTCAACTTACAGGTTTCCCTCGTCTTCAATTACTACTTATTGCTATACTACCTTCTCTTCAGGGAATCAGTTACGCCCGCTATCCATCTAACTTTATCGCTTCCTCCCTTTCTCTACTATGCACTACCATCCCCAGATATATATAGTATATATAAAAGAGCTTAGTAGTTGTGCAAAGAAAAAAAATTGGAAGAGAAAAGAAACTGTAAGATAGAGAGAGAACGATGGAAAAGAAGACCAAGAAGATGAAGAGGAAGAGGAGGAGATGGAGGTTCATCTCTGGGGGACGGTTGCGCGGCGACGGACAACGAAGAAAACGTGCAGCGAATAAAGTAAATGATGTCTGGAAGTTTAGTAGTTTGAAGTAGAGTTGAGAGAAAGGTTATAGAACAACAACAACAGCAACAGCAACAGTAGCCTTAGCCAGGAGCACAACAAGGTGAAGAAGGGTGAAGAACATGGTGGTCGTCATTGGTCACCACTACTTGCAACACGGGGGAAGGGGGAGGCAGGACAGGAAAAACTCGCCCTGATGGAATGTTGGGAAGGTTTTTGCACATTCTACGTACTCCTCTTACACACTCCTCTACACTTACAGATGGCTACCTGAGCCATCTGGTTTGTGTTGTGCATCCTAACCAGTACTGTATCCTTCGTCACAGGTGTTTAATCTTTTCTCAATTTTCTTTTAATATTTAATATTTCCCTTTTAATTTCCACTATGCAAAATATCTGGGAACGACTTTCTCTCATTCATTTTTAATACAGTTAGCTATATGTCCCAACTTTCTTTAAATTTCAATTTTGGCTCATATGTCCTAACATAAATATATATAGGTGGTGGGGGGAGACAAGTGCCAAGTTCTGATTATAATGTACAGAGGCCAATAATACTGAAGCAATACATTTGAATTTTCTCAGAATCCCTCAGATCCCTCAGAATCATCTAAAATAATGTTCTTCAGAAAAAATTTTCAAATAAAAATGATAGGTTTATATCTGTGCAGTTAGCATTCCAAGTTTAAAGAAAATCGTTGGATAGTATCTAAGTCAAATACCAAATGGAGTTTCCTTCAATTTTTCAGTTCTGAGATAATTCCCCCCCCCCCCACCACCACCACCACCACCACCACACACAACACAATACAAACCATTAGCTAACAACATTTTTATTTTCATACTCAGGGGACCTTAAAAGTATTCTCGTTGAAAACTCTTTTTTAGAATGTAAAAAGGCGAATCTTATTTCAGAAATTTGCAAATGCCAATCAAAATGTTAAGACTTTTCCTCAGGAGAGTCATGTGTTATAACTATAAGCGATCTGCCAATAACCAAATCTGAACAATTTGCGCGCCCATGATTTTATATTCAAAATTATAAAACTATAGGCTTCATAAAATTGTCAATTTGAAGATAATGGAAGTGCTCTAACTAATAATGGAAGAAGTAACTACATAAAAAAAAAAAAAAAAAAAAAAAAAAAAAAAAAAAAAAAAAAAAAAAAAAGCATTTACATAATTAAAAACTTTAAAAAAAAATTACGACGTAAGAAGAAGCTTGTGATTCCATTTTTTTTTTTAATTTTTTTTTTTGTTTTTTTTTTTGTTTTATGTAGAGTCCCTCTACCCGTTTACACTTTAGAAAAAAAGATATACTTGTAAATAATTTTTCACAAGAAAAGTATCAAGAAACCTTATATAAAGAGTTACTGCGCTATAAAAAGAGAGGATTGGCCGCAAAATTCAGTCTCAACTAAAATAATATCTTTAACAGATCTGCCACCAGCCGAGAGGGGGGCCACTTGTGTATTTATTTTGTGGTTTACCGCAACACCTATATGATTTAGTTTTCTATTACAGGTCTATTTCGTTAGCTTAATATTTATTATATTATAATAAAGTCTTTAATAAATTTAATTAAACCACAAATAAAATTAACAACAGTTTTAATTTTATTGATATTTTTTTATACATCATTAAAGGGTGTTCATTAATTAAAATACAAGCAATTTAGGGAAATATGGCTTATTTTATATGCGATTACACAAATAAAATTGGAAACTTTAGTTAATTCTTTAATTCTTAATTAATTTTAGGATAACTTACAAAACTTAACTTATAAATAAACAGTATTTCAGAAATGTGCAATTAAAGAACAGAGAAAAATCTGGAGTGAAATACTTACACGCCTTTCGCTTACAACAATTTACATAGTTATAACTGACTAAATCACTTCACGCATTTATTTCTTACTAGATATTTAATTGCCTTCAATTTTACATGAATGGGAGATTCTGAACTTTATAAAACAAGTTTTTTGAAGAAAGATAACCTCCCAACTTCCACAAAAGCCCCTCTAAAATCAAAAAGACTTAACGATAAAAAAAAAAGGCGATACGTCTCTGTATGTATTGTTAATAAACCTGAGGTCAATTAAGCCCTCGAATTTCATGGGGAAAATCAAAGTAAACTGAAAAAAACTATTCAGTAAAAACACACTTCCGGTCTTCCGATATTCTTCAAACTTCGAATTTAAAATACATTTTATTCTAATTAATATTGCATAGAAGATAGAATTGTGTAGGCGACAGTATTGTATAATAAACTTTAAAACAACACTTTAGAAAAAACCCTAACCCCGCCGCCACTCCGCCAAAACACCCTTAAATGAATTTTCCCGAATAAAATTTGTCACTGTTTGTATGTGCAATTAATATTCCAAAGTTTAAAGAAAATTTCAAAAAACTGAAAAATTCATTCAGTAAAGTGGTATTTCCGGTTGCCTGATTTTATTAAGTATAAGTTAAGTTTATTATCATGTCATCTGATGAAACTTTCAAGTTTGAACTTTGTATGATTTTCCGTTTTTGATTTATGGTGAGCATTCCCCCAAATATATATATACACACACACATACACACACACACACACACACACACATCTAAAAATCACATATTCGTACTTTGGGGACCTCAAAATTTATATTTCCGGTGAAAACAGGAAATCGAAAATTTAAGTAGCGTAAAATTCTAAAAACAAGTAAAAGTTGATTAAAAAAATTGTTATACAAATTTTTTTGTATATCGGCCATAATGTACCGGAAACAAAACAAAACAAAAAAAAGACAAAAATTTTAAGTGCCTATGTAATTCAAACATAGGTACAGAAACGTTAATGGCGCAGAAAAAAAAAATGTGAACGATGTTCTTTAAGTTAAAATTGGTAGTTAACTTATTAATGGCATGACCGGATGTATACTGCTGCAGTTTTGCTGTGATATTTTTATTATTGCCATTTTTAATATCTGGTTGGTTAATGAAAGTGCTTAAAATAGATAAGAAGAAAAACTGGTATTGGTAATTCTGTATATTTACTTCGGTTATTTTGTTAACTCGAAGAAGAAGGGGAATCAAAACTGGCGGCCTGGCTGAAGACCTTTTTTTTGTATACTATAGCCACCGAAATTGCAGAGGATAAAAGAAATGATGGAAAAATTGTGTTAAATTGCCTAAATTAGATTAAAATTATAAACAGGATCGTCTACCGATTTTCTTCAAAAAGTAAATCGTTGGAGCCATTTTACTGAAAATTCACTTTTGTACCCCAAGTTTCATATCATACAATCTCCTAAATGCTTAATGAGCGCTAAGCATCAAGACTGAGGCGAAAGGTAATTTCAATATCTCCATTGAAAGCCAGTACCCCGTTCAGACATAAGGGCTGCCTACAGGTGTATATTACACACATACAAAAAGAAATGGAAGCATCCACAAAGAGGAGTCATTCCCGGATCCATATTTTCTACGAACTAGTTTCCTCTGAAGGCCCATTTTGTGAAAGTGTTTACTTAAAGTGGCAATGCCCTGTAGCCATGGCAGTGATCCCCGTTTTTTTTTTTTTTTTTGACATCATATTAAAGTCGGAGGCCCTAATTTATTCATAACTTTAAAGACCTAGTTACAACTATGTTTAAAAAAACTAACAATGAACAAAGTATATTTAAAAAAAAGAAAAAAGAAAAAAAAATCTTTATGCTGAGTGTTATATGTACAAATCTACATACATAACAACGTAACAACAAGATGCAATGGTTGGAAATGATTGCATAACTAGGACGGCGTCTGAAAGGTAAGACACGTCCTTACAAACTACACAAACTACAATAGAGAGAGAGAGATCTTTACAGCCTTCTCATTCTCTCTGTCTCACTCTCTCACACGCACTCTGCCCTCTATAGTGAGGCTGCTGTTGTTGTTGCTGACACAAAGGCATGTATTTGTTTTATGACAGTGAGAGAGAGAGTTGTCTGAATGTAGAAGTGTCATGTCATGAAAGATAATTAGCAACAAAATACACGCCGGTCGCCGCGGTGGTCCAACAATAAAACTCCCAGGCCAAACTCTAATAACCTACATATTCAACTATTAGACCCAAACAATATTTTCTATTTGCTACGTACAACTTCTTCAATTAGCGAAAATTTGTTGTACTAAATATGTAATAAATTTTTTATAGATACAAGTTTGATTGCACATCAGGGATCCGATGTGTCCAATTGTAAGTATGTCGTCATATAGCTTAGCCATCAGCGAACTCTCAAGTGTGTTAAAATCATAGAGACCTGAAGAATTATGCCGGTTGTTTCTAATAATGCCGTCTTCCCTAAAGCCAAACTTTCAAAAGGATCCTCAAGATATTCAAGAAACTCTCATAGACGGAAAGAATGATAAAACTGATAGGGTACACATACCATCTAAAATAAAGCGAATTAATTCGCTCAAATGTAAACAATGATTTCCAAATTTCTCTTCAAAAAGCATCCAGGATAGAATAATTTAAAATATACGCGTTTCTGGTAAAATCAAAGAAAATTAGAACTTCCCTAATATCTCAGTTCCAGGCTACGATTTTTTTCCTGTTAGACGAAGGTTATAAGCAAAACCCGTCAACCGGAAGTGCGACTGTACTTTATCTTGGTTCTGTGACTTCTTTTTTATGCACTTGACTCGAAGACGGCTTCAACTATTTTCTTTGAACTTCGCATACTAACTATACAAATATACAGTAACGTACGGTTCCAGTAACGATATAATTTAAGACATGTAAATGCGATTTCCCAATGTTTGCGAATTTCTCGAAATTAGCCCTAAAGAATTTCCTTAAACTTAGTCCATTTACTTCACAAGTAATAATCACACTTTAATATTTCCCTATGATTTACCATATGATTTCCATATTTCGCGACAACACTTTCATATTTCCCTCTATGACTTATATGTTACCAGGAAAAATTGTATTTTATTTTACTGCGAAAGCGAGACTTTATTTTATTTCTCCCCTCCCCCCTCCCACCAGGATCTCTGAGAAATCTCAGAATTTGGAAAGGCTCTCGGGAGGGTATATCTTCTTAAAATACCTGGAAATTACCCAAGCTTCCTAAACTCTTCTAGATGACAGCGTCGCTGTCCGTTAGAAAGTGTACTCAAGACCCCTCCTTCACCCCGTCAGAATCAGCTATCCACAGATGGCTTTAGTGAAACTTTCGAATTTTAAGAAAAACTTTGTCCTTTTGAATCGTTAGATTTTAAGTAATGAGTATGTAAAAATCACTTGAAGTAAAGAAACAAACGAGAAACAAATCCTGATGAGAAATTGAAACACAAAAAATAATCCTATTCTTGACGTTAATTTATTGTCAAGCAAAAGATATAAAATATATATATAAATAAAATGTCAGAACAAAAATAATTAAAAAGAAAAAAGAGCCATAAACAAGAATTAAAAAAACCAACTTTCTGCCAATAAACACAATCAATATTATTTTACATAGATAGAAATAAAATATTTTGCAGTACAATAAAAATCAATAATTAAATATGACAAATAAACTGTATTTATAACATATAATTATAAAACTTTTAATTTTTTTTTTTATTTATTAAGAAACAGATATAAAGAGAGTGGGTGAAAAGGATCGTATCTAGCGAATAGAGTAGATAATTGCATACGTAAATATAAAATCTAATTAGAGTACTGTCAAACTGGGATATCATTAAAAATAAATCGAACTGAGAAATCGAGAAAGGATTTATTAATAAAATTCTTTAACGATAAACAAAAGTAGCTGTTACAATAATATAGATATTTCTTTGTTTGTTTGTTCATTCTAAATATTTGTTACAATATTTCATTTTTGTCTATTAATAATTCACTTGCGATTTAGGTAAATACTTTTTTTTTTTTTTTTAGATAAGACTTGGCTTTAACTCAGACAAATCTAAAGACCATTCGAAACAAAGAGAAGTGTTTATTTAACTACTGAAACGTGTAGCAGAGTGACTATAAAATCAGATTCTCTGCTATCTAAAAGATCGATTGCTGGTCCCTCGGGTATCCAGTGTTTCCAAGTAGCCTTTCAGCCCGTCCATGGGTAAGAGTAAATGAGTATGGTTATATGGGAGAGAGTTTGTCCTATGGATATAGTTTTAATTATCAACTACCTCTGCAGGAGCTAATGCGCATTTGTGGATGTTGTTCGGGTGGTTAATCTGGAATAACAGCGCAAGCAGTGAAGATTTTTACAGATCTGGCTAGGTCAACTTCCTCACACGGGGATTGAAATATGATTAATTAATATTATGCTTACTGAGAATAAGCTCAGTGAAAAATGAGAGAGTTACACAACTGGTCAATGCCGTTAGAAATATTTCAAAAAAACTTTCATGCGATAATCACAATATACCTACACCTAAATGGATAAAGCAACAATTATCAAACTTGAAAATAGTTTAGCCTTTTTATTTAAAATAAATAAATAAATTATTTTTGTTTACATTTTTACAAAATTGCATTTCTTGTTAACCGAGTTTCTTCAAATTTGGAATTTTATATTATTTGGGAAAGTATAATATTATGGGAGAGTATCAGAACCACATATTGTGCTGAAGTAGTACTTTATGCGCTACGCTACTATTCCCACAGACCCCCCCCCCCAAATGAATTTTCCAGAGAAAATGTTTCAAATAAAGGTGATAGCAATTTATGTGTGTAGTTATGAAGTTTAATAAAAATCGTTGAAGCCGAAAATAAAATCAATGAAGTCGTACTTCCGGTTGATGAATAAATTTTGCCCGAAACGATGCGGTCGTGGTCCTAAATGGAATACCAAGTATTTTTTGCTCCCTGTGATTTTTTTTTTGATCACAAACATACACACACAGTCACGAACAGACCATTCGCTTAAAAACAATTTGATCGTCCTCAGGGGACCCCAAAACAGGTATTTCCGGTGAAATATCAATTTCGAAATTTTGACACAATCGCAATACTTCCGCCTTAGAAGGAAAAAAAAGTAAAAATTGCATAAAAATTCTAACATAAAAATTTAATTTTAGTGCCACCAAGGAATTCCGAAATAAGCACTTTTTGAACAAAAATTGGAAAACCAGACAGAAGTGGTGACACTGAAATATGGTTATTTCCGGTTTTTTTTTTTCTTTCTTAAATTTTCTCGAAATGACTCTTTAACGATTTCCTTTAAACTTAGTTAAATTTTATTTATAATTTTTTTGCTAGAAAATTACTCTAGCGGTTTTTGGAGAGTTATCGTAGCAATTCAATTAAAAGTGCCACTTCTTTATATTATTTTGGATCCATTCCAATTTTGAAGAACGTAGAACTGTACAATATTCTAAAATGGTAAGGGTGGAGGGGGGAATCTAACGTCACCTCTTCCCCAGAACCTCTGAAAATCAAAATTTTCTTAGAAAAACAGTTTCAAACAAAAGTGATAGATTTTTGAATAATTACTTAATATACCAGGTTTTTTTTTGAAGGAACACAATGGTGTGTTATCGCTGGAAAACTAAAAATAGAAAAATAAAAGTTCCAAAAAAACTGACAAGTTCCGGTCAATCGTTTTTCTTCAATCTTGGAATTTTAGCAACATTCCTATTAACATTAAAGGTGGACAATCAGACAAATATCCTGAAATGGTACCTTGGAGAAAAGCCTAATGTAAATCCTCCCCAAACCCTTTCTAGCATGAATTTCCCCAGGAAAATGTTTTAGATAGAAGTGATAGACCTTCATGAATTGACCCCCCCCCCCCACAATGGAAAATCTATTCAGTAAAAATTGCAACTAAAGAATTTAAATAGATAACTTTATGTCAAATCCCGCAATGTCTTAACTTTGGAGACAAATATGTCGGCATTATTTGATCGTTATTTCCTCCGTGAAAATTGATGCTCGGTTCTTCATTACTAACAAGAACTTCATTGAAGTAGCAGCTTCCCCGAAATAGTTAATAAAATCCTACGAGTTTTAATTTCACTTTTGCAAAACATTATACTCGTATTTATGTGAGATAGGATTTTTTTCCCAGGCTTAGCAGTCATCATGTACCAAAACAGATCACAACTGAATGGCGATCTGGGGAGATGCGCAGTGAAGTCTCAAAACTTGTGTACAAGAAGAAACAAGTTCCATCCATCCCATTGATTCTTTTTTTTTTACTTTCTCTTACTGTGGTTAGAGGAATTATTGCAATCATATCCATCACCACAAAAATAAAGTGTTGAGTTCCACAGAGTTTGAAAAGGTTGTTTTAAGAAATTGGTGTGATTGTGGTCAACACAAGTCAAAGCCGGAAAATCGTAGAAAGTTCAAATTCAATGTTTCGTTTAAGTTCTTCAATCAGCTGACTAGTGAGAATACAGTTTTTGGACAAAATCGGTCAACCGAAACTACCACTTTGCAATATGAATTTTTCAGTTTTTTTAAAATTTTCTCAAATTCGATTCGAACGATTTTCTTTGAACTTAGTATATTAACTACACATACAAAATGTTACAATATTTACTTGTAACATTTCTCCGGGAAAATACATTTAAGAGGGGTTTTTGGGAAAGGGTTAGGGTTGTACATTGTCCACTAAAGAGTTGTTTCAATTTTTTATACGGTTCTACCAACCATACAGTAATAATCAGAATTAAAGATTCCGAGTTTCAAGAAAATCAAAAGTATGATTTGAGTCAACCGTTTTTTTTGTTTTTTCAATTTTCTGAGATTTCCACCACAAAAACACCGACGGGTTTCATTAAACTTGGTATACTAACTATACAGAGACAGATCACTTTTGTTTGCAACTTTTTCCGAGAAAATTCATTTAAGGGGGGGTTTTGAGGGAGGGGGAGGTTATGCTTTCATTAAAAGAAAGCAAGTAGTTTCTATAAAATTTAGATTCTCCCATTCATGTACATTGAATGCAAATAAGTATCTGGTAAGAATTACATGTTTGATGGAAATTTATTGAGTTCTAACTGTGGAAATTGCAGCAAGAGAAAGTTGTTTGAGTGTTTCACAACAGATTATTATTATTATTTTTTTTTTTACATAAATTTGTTAAGTTGTAAACATGTTCATATGTTCCATAAATTAACATGTTATTCCGTGATTTGGGATATTAATTATAAAGCTCTTAAAATTTCGTATAAATTCATTATTGAAATTTATTATACAAAGAAGCTGCAGAAATTTATCTTCAAGTTAAAAAAGCTAGATATGTATCAGGATAGTTTGACAATCACTGGTCTAGCGGCTAGCATAGTGAGCGCAGAAGCGGTTTGTTTTCATTTGCTTGTGAGGAAAAGGAAAATGTATGAGTCACTCTGAATAAAACAGTAATAATGAGTGCGTTCATATAAGAAAGTATTCTAGAATCTCTAACTAATTAATTTTTGCCAATTAGCTAAAACAGTTTTTTTTTTTTTTTCTAAGAGACATTGAAATAAAATAAATAGTAACAATTAAATGGGTTTTATTTGAAATTAAATTATGATAATTAGTATTTCAATTGAAAAGTGAAAAAAATAAATAATAAATTGTTGAAATATTACATTAGAAATAGTTAATAGGTTAGGGCTTATATATATGAGAGAAAGAGAGAGACATTGAGTGAGAAAGAGCTAATAATTTGAAAACTAGATCTGAGTTAAGACAGGCGCAAGAAACAGAAGGAGTGTGCGACAGGTAAAAAGAATCAGAAGCCGGCTCCTGAAGACAACAGAGAAACAATAAAAGAAGAAATAAATAAAAAACAATAAATTGAAAAAGACAAAGAAAGTAATAAAATAAAATAAAATAAAAACAAAAAATGAGGTAAACAGTGAAGGTAGTGAGTGAAGTTTGTGCGTGTGTGTGGTGTGAGCGAGTCAGAGGAAGGGAAATGTAGATTGTAGACTTAGAAGATATAACGTAGAAGAAGAAAGTGTGCGGCGCGTGTTTAGCATAAAGTAGATGTTACAGGGTAGAGAAGTAAGCCTCTGTTAGATAGTTGTAAGCCTGGTTTAGTAGTAGTTGGAATTGTAGTTGTGTAGTTGTAGTTTGAAGAAAGGGGAAGACGACAGCAATTTGCATGTCAACCGCTCGCTTCTCACCACCACACAACAACAACAACAGAATCACCACATGTTTTACTTACACACAAACTTTACAGTACAATTAGTCTAGTTGGACGTTCGACAAATTCTTAATGTAATTAAATTAAAATAAATACAAAAACAGCCAACTTAATACCACCCCCATATTGGGAATATATGTTAAGAACAACTCTTGTCACTCTCTCATTCTATATATCACGCTCAATACACCTTCCTCTTTTCCACTACTATGTTGACATTATTTTTTTGCTTTTTTTGTTGTTTGTTTTAAATACATATTATATTCCTTCATTAATTATGTATGTATAATGATAACTACGCTTTTTAAACTATATATAAAATTAAAAATACAAATACTAGATTAATTATATTGGATTTTTCCTAATATCTAATTTATATTCTATTAAAAACTACAACAGTTTTAAAATTGTTGTAAATAAATATTATTTATTGAAAGACAAAATATCTGTATATAGTCTTCCAGAACCAGAAACTTATCAGTGGTTGGAGCCACTTGAACAAGTCACGAGAAAGGGGAAGTTGTTACTTTGGTTTATAGATTTGTCACAGGAATTTTTCGTGAAAAGTTGGAGCCATTATCTCGAAAATGACGAGAAACTGAAAAAAATTTAAAAAAAAAAAATCATTCAGTAAAGTCGCACAATCAATTTTATGTATTTTAACCGAAACGTCGCGACAACTAAACGGAATATCTAGTTAAAGCTTCCTTTTGTATTTTGTTTTTAGGTATATTGTGTTCATACACACAAATACACATATTCACTGGAAATGTTCTTCGGTACTTAGCGCACCTCAAAACACTGATTACAGGTGAAAACACAATTTTGAAATCAGAGACATTTTCCGTGGTAGCCTGCTTCATTTTGTGGTCATCGACCGGTTTCGGGCGTTCGGCCATCTTCAGGATGCGTTTTTCAGACAGTGTGACAACACAGACTTGCCCAGAGCTGTAGTTTACACACTGTGTAAACTAAGTTTGCTCTGTGCAAGTCTGTGTTGTCACACTGTCTGACAAACGAATTCTGAAGATGGGCGAACGCCCGAAACCGGTCGATGACCACAAAATGAAGCAGGCTACCACGGAAAATGTCTCTGATGCTTTCCAGCTCTGCGGAACCAACCACCACAACAATTTTGAAAAACTGACACATGCCCACTTATAGCCGTAGATTAGTTTAGATTCTGTAGGAGGGTTGGCCCACGCCACCGCGACTCCTATGATGGCACCCTCAAGTAAGAGTGCTCTCTCCACTCTTCCGGTTTAATTACACTTTCTGGAGAGAGACTCCTGCGTGATACTCGAAGACATCCACCACACTTAAAATACCATCTCAAGGCCTGTCTGTTTTATTAGAGTGAGACTCCCTGTTGAGGAAGACTCCTGGGTGAAGCTAGCAGACATCAGTTTCTTCCCTCCAGGGAGCAGAAATCTTAGCCACACAAGCCCTACCACACTGACATAGTACGTGCAGTGCTGTTTCTTCTTCTTCCTAAAAAAAACTTAGACAGGCTATCCCATTGTCAGACCCTTGTGATGCATGTGGCATGTGCTTGTTAAATCTACAGTGGCCAGTGAAGAGGCCCACACAGACATCCGTACGGCCGGCCGCACGGCCTTATTGGAGTAATTCTGCAGTAAGCCTGGGCGAGTAGCTATTAATAAGTTTTTTCGCCTGCCTCTGACCTTACAGTAGTAAGAGAAAGAAAAAGAAACAGTGAAATCTTGTTTCTGGTCAAACAGAAACGTTTTGGCAGCAAATTTACTTCTCCTTAGTTGGCCAACCTGTATATTACAACGAAATGACACTTTCCTAGAAATTCTAAATAATCAGTTTTCCTCGACAACTGTTTCAAATGAAAGTAATAATAAATCTATATGTAAGGTGTTAAGAATTTTTTTAAAGAAAATCTATTTTTACAAACAATCGTATAACAAAAACTAAAAAAAATGCATTTAACTAAAGTGGTTCTCCCATTTAAAAACTCTCCCTCTTACGCACAGAGAAATTATTAAAAAACATTTTTCCTCTATATGCAACTTCAAACAATTATTTCGGTGAAAATTCAATTTAACTTCAACATGTATGCAATACTTTCTCTTACACCGATAAGAGTGGAAAGGACAATATAAAAAATTCTCTTATTAAAAAGAATTGTGCAAAATATATATGCAAAATACGCACAGAAGTTAAAAAAAAAAAAATGGCAGAAATTAATTCAACATATGAAATACGATTCAAGAGACAATTATCGTACACAATACTTCGCTTTGAAGCATCATCCAGTCAACTGTTCACAATTTAATACTTTATACTTCTTTTTTTATCGCCTCATATTTCCAGCTTATTTTTACAATGAACCCCTCCACCTCCGCCCCCACAAGGAAAGATTAAAAAAAAAAAAAAAATTATACTTAGGAGAAAGATGATTCTCAGAATACAATGTTTGCATATTTACATTAAGACATACTACACAATAGCCAAGCCGCCATGTATGGTAAAAGAATTGTATAGAAGTTAACACTAAATTCAAAGACCATATAAAGATGGGGCCGGTCACTTCGGTTAGGTAGTTGTGTTTGCTGTTTTTTTTTTTTGTTTATGTATATATAAATCATAATAGAATCCTTATTCAATTGAAAAATTGAAAAAAAGATAAATAAATAAATCCACGCGCATTAAACAAATAGGAAAACAATGGTGTTAGGACAGTTGGTTAACAAGTCGTATTAACAAGTGATATTAATTTTATGCAGAGAAGATTCTGGTTAAACTTTTGGCCAGTTCTCACTTCGTACAGGGAGTATAAAAAAAAAAATTGATGTAAAACAGTCCATACGACTTTCTCTTACACCAATTAATACAATTTATCGAGAAATTTTATTTAAAACATGGCGGAGACACGAACTTGAGGTTACTGCAAATTTTCATTTTCGAGATATTCTGTTAACATATATATATATAGACATTCGCTAATAACATTTTTTTCGTATTCAGGGACCCCAAAACATGGATTTCCGGTGAAATCTCAATTTCAAAAATCTGGCACGATCGCAATACTTCCGGTTCCTATAAGGGTAGGGAGAAAGTAAAAATGTTCTGTATCACTAGGAATAAGAGAAATTAAAAATGTTCTGTATCATTTCTTTTTACTTTCTCTTACTACCAGTAGGTAAGAGGAAGTATTAAGTTCGTGCTAGAGTTTTCACCGAAAACACAGATATTTTGGCTCTTTCTCTCTATATTTATATATATGGTGTATATATATATATATATATATATGTGTGTGTGTGTGTGTGGACCTGATAATATAAGGTTTTGTTCAAAATCTGTCAACCGGAATTATGAGTTTGCCAGGCGGATTTTTCTCTGTTTTTGGCGATTTTCTCCAAAACAGCTCCAACGATTTTCTTATAAAGTGGTGTATCAACAACACATAAAGATCTATAATAACTTTTGTTTGAAATATTCTTCCGGGAAAATACATTTATGGGAGCTTTTGAGAGAGGGGTGGGGTTGTTAACATTCCTCCAAAGTGCTATTATAATTTATTATACAATTCTAATATCTCTATAATGGCATAAACCAGTCGCCGAAACGTTGAGTTTTATTGTAATAAAAAAATAAAACAATAAATAAAAACCGCTGAAAGAATTGCGTTTTTTATTAAAGCTATTTCAACGAACAGTTGTAATGTACACATTAGCCTACAACCAAGAAAAACTTTTATTAATGAGCATTAAATATGTTGCCAAAATTCCATGTTTAATGAAAATCAGTTAACCGGAAGTGCCACTTTAGTGAACATCTACATAAAAACACCGTCGTGTTTCATTAAACTGAACACCCAGTTTGTAAACCTTGTTTGTATGATAGTAACGTATACCATCAGGAAGTGTATTAAGAATCATCTCCTCCATCTGGAATTCTAGGGCCCAGTTTTATCCACAGTTGCATATTCAATCTACAAAGCCCCTTTGAAAAAAAAGTTCTGTCTTAAAAAAAAAGTTATTAGTCCTTTTTTTCCAACATGTCTTGTTTCTAGAGTGTCTTGTGTGAATGTTGAAGGTTTATCAGTGTAAGCATTGTTCGCGTAATTATTCTGTCAGGGAATATTCGCGGGGGAATTCTAAATCCTAAACTGTTGAAAAATGTGGCCAAACCAGTACCGCCTATTGTAAATATTAATGTTTATATCACAAAAATAAATAAAATATTTAGAATAACTATCCAGTTAGTCGGAAATCTAAAAAAAAGTACTCTATCTATATATAAACTATCTTAATACGAAAAAAGAAAGTAAAAACGGTGGCAACTTAAATAGTTAACAAATAGTAATAACTTAGCATTTTATTTTCAAATAAATCCCAACAATCAAATTAAAATTCAACCCAACAAATGGTGATAGTTAATTTGCCGGCGCCATTAGTTACTAAAAGAGGAGATGGTCTATAGAAGAAGAAGGGGGAGAAGAAATAGGAGAAGCGGTAAACAACGGCATAGTTATTGGTGGTGCTTCATTCAGGCGAATTCACTTCTGATAATGTGCGCAATAAAGTTTGCTAGAATTTGAAGCGAGATTCCTGGTTGATTGAATTAGAAAGAGATAGTTAGGCAGTAAGTTACTAAGCTGGGAAAGAGTGTGTGTGGATTGTGGTCGAGCTAGCGGATAGTGGTCACATATACACAGACGTTGCTAGACCTTATAAAAACACGCACACATCCCAACAGCGGGTATTTACTGTAGCGGATGCGCTACGCTCAATTAATGGCCTTGCATCAAGAGGTTGAAGAGTGCGCTAAAGAACTGTTTTCTTAACAATGGACGTCTCTATGCTGTATGTGACCTCTGTATCTTTTCTCTAGGAGTGTGTGAGAGAGAAAGAGATATAGAGGTGTTGTGTGTATGTGTATTCACTTTAACAATCACCGTATTTAATATGGATCGTCCTATTGTATGCAACCTTTACAGACCTCTAAATAACTCACATCAATGTCCGTAAACTTTACTTACTATACACATTCCTTTGCTTAATTGTTTATTTATTTTTTTTTTACAAATTGACCTGCATTTAGTAAAGTGTTTTTTTTATAACGACAAGTAAATGATAGATTTAATTTTGTCTTCTGCAACGAACAAAAGCGACTATTATTGGCTGTAAAAAATCTAATTAAATGAACCTTATACTACTATTGAAATAATTAAATCTAAAAACTGAAACATTTAATAAAAATTTGGTGTGAAACACTCAAGTGACTTCCTCTTACTGTAATTAACAAATTTGTTTGTTAAATTTTCTACAAAATATTAGTCTTCAATATTATATTAATTGGAGAATCTAAACTTAATAAAATCACTTATTCGAAGAAAGCATAACCTCACCCTCCCTCAAAACTTCTTTAAATGAACTCGAAAAAAAAGTGATAGGTTTCAAATAAAGGTGATAGGTCTCCGTATTCATAGTACACAAAATTTAATGAAATTCATCGGTATTTTTATGGAGAAAATAAACAAAAATTATAGAAATTGTTCAGTAAAAAAACCACTTCCGGCCAACCGATTTTCTTCAAATTCAGAATTTTGGCAACATATTTAGTTCTAATTAACAATAATTAGAAGATAGAATCACATGTTCGAAATCAGAAATAACAGTCAATACAGTTCTATGTCCATATAATTGGATAAGGTAGTAATGGATATCGATTAAAAAAAAAAAAAAAAAAAAAAAAATTATTTGCGATATTCTTTATTACTTTATCTTGTGGTGAACATCTGAGATACAAATTATCCGACGATCAAGAGACGTGGGCTGACATAATTCGGGAGGATATAGCTCTGCGAGTATAATACAGCCATCACAAGTGAATGTGGAAAGGATTTTGCTTTCTTCCCATCCCGTTTTGGCACTACGGAATTATGGTCAGTCTAGTCATTTGGAGACGTTACATCATTTTATTCTTTGCAAATCATTATAACATATATTCTTGTAATTAGAAAGTATTATAATGAAAATTTTTAAAACATAAAAGAAATAAATGGCTTTTAAAGACAAAAAGGCGGCGAAATATTTACAAAATCAAAAGGGCGGTGTCATTAAAGAGAAGAATAAGGATCAATTAATAAGTAAAAAGCCAGGTAATGAAATAATAGACTAAAGGAAACTGGGTCATGTCATATTGTGATGACCTCAAGGAGAAATGTAAACATTGATTTATAAATGGAGGAGGAGGGATATGAATATAAAGGCTTCTTTCATATGAACCAAAAACAGAACATAAACTAAGTACATTGGCTTTTATAAAATTTATTTATTTACTTTTCTTTTTTTTTCATTCTTTTCATAGTTGCTCAATTTGAAAATGAATAAAGAGATGTGAAACTTAAAGTGAGACATACGAGATAAAACAAAAAAAAAACATGTATGTAAAGAATTACAAATGAGAAATGACAAGAAGGTGGGTAAAGTAGAGTGAACTTGTTTTTGAATAATGGGACTCAGCACATTTCTCTACGGTATTCATATATAACAACTATCACTAACAAATCTTCACCACAACAGATTGGAAGAACTTGAAATAACAGAACAAAAACCAATGAAAGAGATAAATAGAACAATAATAAATAATACGTATAATGTATTGTTATTCCTCAAAAAAAGAATATTATTTTTATTAAATGATAAATCGACATAACAAAACGGACATAATCAACCATAACAAACAACAAAGAATATCTGATGCAAAATCTCACACGACTTTCTCTATATATTGTGGGTTAATATAATTCTAAAATAACAAATTTACTCTAAACTTGGCTATTTTCACTTAGTCCTGAAGTACGTATATATAGAGAGGTGGTGGTTAGGATACACATACCAAATGGGCAGATAATATATTATTGAACTAACTTTAACGCCAATAACATCGAACAAACCAATAAAACACTTGAACTTTACCATCAAAGATTCCTTAGAAAGCCCTAAAATAATTGTGGTTGGTTCCGCAGAGCTGGAAAGCATCAGAGATAGTTTCCATGATAGCCTGCTCCTTTTTGTGGTCATCGACCGGTTTAGGGTGTTCGCCCATCATCAGAATTGCTCTGCGCAAATCTATATTATCACACTGTTTGAGAAAAAGCATCCTGATGATGGGCGAACGCCCGAAACTGGTCGATGACCACAAAATGAAGCAGACTATCACGGAAAATATCTCTGATGCCCTATGCAATTTTTCCGGAACAATGTTTCTAAGTGAAGCGATATATTTTATATCTGTGCAAATAGTGTTCCAAGTTGAAAGAAAATCACAGCCATTTTAGAGAAAATTTCAAAATAGTAAAAAATATATATTTGGTAAAAAGTCACACTTCCGGTTAACCAATTGCTTCAAATGTGGAATTCTAGCAAAACATTTAATATACCTTCATATATATATACAGAACCGTACATGGTCCTGAAGTGCTAAGTGAGAGGTAAACTTAACATTGCATCGTCTCTCAGAACCGCCAGAAAACCAATTTTCCTGGGAAAAAGGCTTGAGTAGATGCTATAAGAAGTTTAAAGAAAATTGTTGAAGCCATTTAGAAAAAATCGCGCAAACTGAAGAAAAAAAACACTCAGGGATCGCAATTCCGGATGACCAAAACCTTATTGTCACATTTTTACTTTCTCTTACTCCTGGTAAGAGGAAGTATTGTAATCGTGTCAAATTTTCGATATCGAGTTTTTACCGGAAATATCCGTTTTGTGGTCCCCTGAGTCCAAAAAAGTGGTTTTTAGCAAAGGGCTGTGTGTGTGTGTGTGTGTGTGTGTGTGTGTGTGTATGTGAACAGCATAGCTCAAAAACGAAAAACTGTAGAACGTTGAAACTTGATATTCCATTTAGGTATCTCCATGGGATCTGACAGTACGTTATCTGTCAAAATTCCTCAACCGGAAGTACCACTTTACTAGTTGGATTTTTTACTTTTTTGCGATTTTCCCAAAAATGGCTCCGACGATTTTCTTTAAACTAGTAGCATCAACCACACATACAAAGAGCTACAACTTTTATTTGCAACATTTCTCCGGGAAAATGCATTTAAAGGCACTTTTTGGGGAGGGGTGGGGTTAGGTTTCCATCTAAAGTGCTATTTCAGTTTATTAGAGAATTCTGTCATCAAAATAATGTTAATTAGAATTAAATATGTTGTTGAAATTCCGAGTTTGAAAAAAATCGGATAACCGGAAGTGCGTTTACTTTACCCACTTTACTAAATGATTTATTCCCTTTTTCGCAATTTTCTCAAAAAAATGACTCCGACGATTTTCTTTAAACTTCGTATATAAATTAGACATGCAACGATCTACAACTTTTATTTGAAACATTTCTCTGGAGAAATTCATTTAAGGGCACTTTTGGGGAGTGGTGGGGTTACGTTTTTCTCTAAAGTGCTATCATAGTTGATTATATAGTACAATTCTATCATCCAAACAAAATTAATTAGTTATAAATAGCTGGCTAAAATACCGAGTTTTAAGAAGTTTAGTGAACCGGAAGTGTGCATTTTCTGAACAGTTTTTTCATTTTTCGACGAATTTCGTTAAATTTGGTACACAAACTATAAAGTTTGTCAACTATAACTTTGAGAACAGGAGTAAGAGAAAGTTATGTGAGGTTTCACACCAGATTTTTTTCATTTTATAGAAACGTTGTTCCTCAATCGCAATATTTCTTCTTAAAGAGTAAAAATCTGATGTGAAACATTCACCCAACTTTCTCTTACCGCAATTTCCATAGTTTTTATTGACAAATTCCTTTGTAACTTGGAATTTTTATTGAATTTAAATGGCTTCAATAGTAAATGTAAGTTAGTTGGGAGTTTATATACCAAGTTCATAGAAACCCGTTGGTCGTTTTATAGCTAAAATCACAGAAAAGTGAAAATAAGACTTTAGTAAAGTCGCACTTCTATCCAACTGATTTACATCAAACTCGGATTTTTTTTCGCAAGCACATTTAATTCTAATAAATATTAAATAAGTGATAGTATCATATAATTTATGAAAATGACATTTTAGGTGGAAAGCCTAACACGTTAACGCTGTCTCAAGACACCGCTAAAAATGAATTTTCCCAGAAAAATGTTTCAATTAAAAGTTGTAGCTCGTATGTGCAGTCGTTATAACAAGTTTAAAGGTAATTGTAGAAAAAGCCCCCCCACACACACAAACATTCGCTCCAAAATCCTAAAAAATCCATTAATTAAAATGGTACTTGTTGACCGTCTTTGACCAAAACTTTATAGTCCACAGGTAGAACCAAAAGGAAGTGTACCAGGTTTGAAATGTCTACAATTTTTCCATTTTTGAATTATGCTGACCATATATAAACAAGGACACTCAACAATTTAAAAAATACTAAATTTAATTATTAAATACTAAACATTTTTTCGTTCAAAGGACCCCAAAATCAGTACTTCCGGCAAAAACTGAAAACTGAAGATCACAATCTTCTTTTTCCCGCATTAAGAGAAAGTAAAAATGATAATATTCTAAATATGTGTATTATTGTTAGGGCGGCACTTCCTCTTTAACTGACAAAAGCAGCAATATCTGTCAATTTTAATAATCGATCATCATCAATCAACTATTTCTTGTGAATCAAGTTTGACGTGGTACCATAGAGTGGCTATAAAAACAATTCTGGGTTTGAAACTCTCCTATAGACAACTTTCTTTAATTGCAATTCTTAGAGTTTCGAATCTTATACATTCTTAATGCCGGAACTTTAAGTAAATATTACCAAAACCCTAAACTATTACCAGGTGTTCGAACTCGGAACTTCGCACTAAAGTAGCATTTTAGAGGAAAAGCTCTGATTTGTTTCAAATAAACAATAGATTTGTTTATTTATTTACAAGTACACCAAGATTAAAGAAAACCTTATGTCTGTGGGCTACCTTGCTGCCCATTGCAGATTTAACAAACACATGCATCGCAAAGCCTGGCAATGCATAGTGTTGGTGTAATGTCAGGAAGAAGAAGAAACAGCACAGCACTTGGTGAGGGGCATGCATGGTTAAGGTTTCGCTCTTTGGAGAGGACAAGCTGTCACCCTGCAAGCTTTACCCAAAGGCCTCTCTCGGAACTCCCAAGTCTTATAAAACAGACAGAGCTTGAGAGTGTGCTCTAAATGGTGGGTGATCCCTAGATCACCCAGAAGTCCCTCTCCAGAAAGTCCATGTAGGGGGCAAGTCTATGGAGGGTACTCTAGATTATGGGTGTCACACTAGACCCATAGGGGTCGTGGTGGCCTAGGCTGATTAACCAAAACCCCCCCACACAATCTAATCTAATCAAATCTTAAAAAAAAATCGAGAAATCGAAAGAAATGAAAAAACCTGTTCTATAAAGTGGCATTTCAGAGTGATTTTTTTTTTTTTTTTAATTTGTTAATTTATAAATATATTTAATTGCAATATATAGTTGAATCCGTAATGCTAGATAACATTTAGGAATTTATACTGGAGGTAACATGCTTCCTTTATTACTTCTAGAATATGGGGTTCGTCAAGTCTGTAAAAAGAGTTGACTTCAACTTTAAATATATTGGATTCAGTCACTCAAAAACTTCTAAGATGAAATCAATTGTCCAGATTAATTTGATGAAACATTAATTTTTAGCATTTTAGCATTTGATGTTTATATTTAAGAACGATGTCTGGAAAGACTGGCATGCTCACAATCTATACTTTCTCTTTCAACAATAAAAGAAAATAATATCTAAAAATCGAAATATATCTACACATCTTGTTTAACATTAAATGATCATTCGCTCTTAAAAAAAAAAACATTAACTTTTCACCTACACTAACTAAAACAAGTGTCTCAAATAATACATTCTGTCCATTTTATTCTTTTACGTTTTGATTAAAAAAAAAAAAAAAAAAAAAGATTTCAAATTTTATCAGTATTAATAGAGCTATTTAAAAAATTTTATCTTGTCAAACTTTTAAAAATGGACTATATTATAAAAACCGGCCAGTAAAAATTTATAAAGAATTATATAGTTATATTTTAATCGACTCCAAGTTTACATCGAAAAGAAAAATGCTGATATTTTTAACACGTAGTGAAAGAAGTCACCGAAAAAAGAAATAATAATAATAATCTGTAAGTGTCAAATATTTAGAAAGAATCTGTTAGTTTTCTAAAAGTAAAAGGTTTAATTGGAAAAGAGCTGTATTTCAATTTGGTTACAACAGATATAATAATAGCTAACATCAGCCTCTGGCTCAGCAGGTTATAACTAAATTGATCTAAAATGTGGCCGCCACAGTGTAAATTGATTCGATTGATCACATGGGTAGTTAAAAATAAAAACTCGTATTTTACAATAGGCGAGAAAATGAAAGAATCAATAAGAGAATTGGTCGCAAATTTTTCATTGACATTCGACATTTTAGATTATTAATATTGTGATCCCTCTCTCTCTATAAATATAGATTTTTGGCCATTCTAGAATAGATTGGGCGTATTTTTTTATTTTCATTCTTTTTTTTATTAAAGCATGACATTAAATCTTTAAACATATTACGTAACTTAATTTAACACCAACCTTGTGTACATTTATTGTAAAGTAACATAATTGCAATTAAATTATTATACTTTCAATTTTTAAGAACAACTAACAGAAAAATTGTCCAATTAATAAGACAGTCATTACGTTTAAAAGGGATCAATTAGCAGTGATAATTGCAATGACCTAATTGATGATTTAAATGTAACTTTCTTTTTTTTTTTTCTTTTTTTTTTTTTACTTTTGATTCTTAGTATTCTTTAAAGATTGAGAATACCTTTTCAGTGCAGTTATATCATAAAAATGATTTCTAAATAGTAATAAAAGGTTCAATAAGAAATCAATAAATAAAGAAATGAGAAAGAAAAAATAAAAATTTGATGTAGATATGTAGAAGTAACCAAAACTTAAGAGTACTAACATTTCTTACTAATATTTGCGTTCTTACACTTATTTTATTATTATTATTATTATTATTATTATTATTATTATTATTATTATTATTATTATTATTATTATTATTATTATTATTATTACTTTATCATTTATATATACGTGGGCAAGCTGAAAAGTTCTCGGCGTAGTAGTGAAAATTAAGTTTTTATATTAAAAATGCTTTTAGTGCTCAATGTTCAATACAGTTTGTCCAATGTTTCTTCAATAAATGGATTCCATCCCTAAAGTGCGATTTTGAAAGGTCTTCAAAATATCCATTTACCCCGCTTCTATCACCTCTTCATTTGACTCAAAACGCTTTCCAGCCACAAATTTCCTAAGTTTTGGGAATAGATGAAAGTCAGAGGAAGCCAAATCTGGCCAATGGGAAGGATGTTTCACCAATTCATACTTCGAATCCCTCAACTTTCCAATTGCCAAAGCGTCTTTCCGTGGGCGGCTGAATTGTCCTGGTGAAAGAGGATTTTGTTTCTTTTGCAAACCAGGCCTTTTCTCTCTACATTTACCACCTCCACCTGCTGGTCAAGAAGTTATGCGTAGTATTTCCCATTAATTGTTTGACCCTTTTGCAAACCAAAAACCCTATTGGAATCCTAATAAACATTACCCATAACCTTTCCAGCCGATGCAATTGTCTTTGCTTTCTTCGGTGCAGAGCCATCGGCTTCTACCCACTACTTAGACTATTGTTTGGTCTGATGTGTAAAGTGGTGAGCCCACGTTTCATCCATTGTAACAAATTCGTGCAAATAATCGGTTGGATGTCTATTAAAACTGTACAAACAACTTGTTTTCTCATTTGTTTTTGATCAGCATTTAACAAATGTGGCACCCATCTTGCCCAAATCTTTCTAATTCCGTGCTCTTCGTGTAAAATGTGCCGTACCCTTTCTTCTGAGATGCCTACAGCCTTAGCTATCTCATACAACTTTAATCGTCGATCATCTAGAATAGTATTGTGTATCTTCTCGATATTTTACTTCGGTAGTTGCAGTTTTTGGCCGTCCTTTACTGGGTCATCTTCAATCAATGTACGACGACCACATATAAACTCAGCGGCCCATTTTTCTACTGTTGATAACGAAGGTGCAGACTCCTACTTTGGATGAATTTCTGTTGGCGATAAACCATCCAAAACAAAGAATTTTATGACGGAATGGTATTCAAGTTTATTCATTTTGTGAGAAAACACACAACACGCTTACTTCAAACAGCCGTATCAAAACAAACTAGTTATCTGACATTTGGTATTTACACTTGGCCAGCCAACATAACAAAACAGTAATCATTTGAAGCTATCACATAAGTCGAGAACTTTTCATCTTGCTATATATAAGCAGGGAAAGAGAAAAGTAAGAACAGGAGTGAAATATGGAGGGAGCAGAGAGAAACCAATTTCCAAAAATCACTATTTCCGATTCACGGGACTTCAAAACAAATGCTTAAGAAGTTAATTCAATTTCAAAAATGTACCACTTCCTCTTATATCAAGAGAGCGTAAAAACCAAAAAACAAAAATAAAATTATGATCAAAACAGCATTATATTTCATTGGTGAGTACATTCCACTGTTGTCTCATTGCCAATCCAGAATTCGTTAACATCAAATAGTTGTGAAAAACCGTGCCAATGTGTTCAAGATTGGAACGCTAAACATCCCATTGTTTTACTGTTTTATACTTTGTAAAAGATTTTTTTTTTCTTTTCTCAAGTCCTGTTCGAAAGTTTAAATTTAAAATCAGAACAAGTTCGAAGAAATAGCAACCCATCCTTTAAACTGTTCATGCTTTATCTTTTTATTTATTTTTGGTCAGCGAAGATTGAATACAATTTCAATGCAATTTATTTTTGTCAAAGTTGAAATTAGTTTAACCAAATCTTTCCACGGCCCCTATTCCACTTTTTATTATTTAAGAAATAAGAGTAACCAATCTGACCGTTATATAAAATTATATAGCCACTTAGAGTTTGTTTTAAAATATAAATTCTAGTGTGTAATTCAGATGAATTTATCGTACTGTCGCAGTGTTCACAATTTTCATAGACAAGTTCGACCAAATTTCCATAAAACTAGGAAGCTGTATACAAAAAAAAATAAATTCTCTTAAATCTCAGCCGGTGATAGTGACAGAAAACCTTAAAAGTAAGTAAACAAGTTTTAGAAAAATTGTTTAAGATTGTCTAGCGTAAAGATAGTGAAAAACTAGCAACACCTCTATCAAGTGTCCCTTTGAAGTTGATATTTTTTAAGAATATTTAACAGTCCTTTGAATTAGAGACATTTTCCGTGACTTGCACAGAGCAAATACAGTTGATACAGTCTCTGTATTGTCTATGTTATTACACTGTTCAACAAAAACATCCTGATGATGGGCGAACGTCCGAAACCGGTCGATACCCACAAAATGAAGCAGGCTATCACGGAAAATGTCTCTGATGCTTTCCAGCTCTGCGGAACCAACCACCACAACAGTTTATTTAGTATTTTAGTTTATGTAATAGTTTTAGGTATTTAGTTGATAAAAACGAGTGAAATTTTTAAATTGCATTTTAGTGGGAAGCTTAATGTTATCTCTTAAAAAGCCCTCAGAAACCCCCAAAAATCAATTTTCAGCTGCCCGGATACAGATTTAAAATAAAATTGATTGACTACGTATTATAAGTAGAGAAAATCATTGGAACAGTTTTTAAGAAAACAGCTAACAACTAAATACAAAATCAGGAAAATTGCACTTCTGCTGGTGGGTTTTTGATCGCTAGCTTTGAAGTTGCTACCTAAATAGCGTATTTTTCGTTACGTGGTATTTGTTTCATTCTTTTTCTCATTACACATTCTTTCCCTCCCCCCCCCTCACACACACACACATAAACACCACACAGCTTCCGTTAAAAACATTTTAGTCAAACTTAGTGTTCTTTCAATTTGTTTCAAAAGTAAAAACTGAGAAGACAGAAACAATATGAAAACACTTTTATATTTGTAGTGAAAATTTAAAATTTAATGGAAATTGTTGCGATACACTTTTAGAGAAAATCATAAAAAAAAACACTAGTTTCCTCTTTACATTTCTCACAACCATTGCAAAAATTATAGAAATACGAAGTGAAATGCCATTCTGGTATTCAATGAAGAAATGTTAGTATGAAAATGATGGAATTACTGAAATGTTAACTACGTATTAACATTTCCCTAATTACCAAGTCGTTATTATCTATCTCAGAACAATTTGTCAAAAAACATTTTAGTCAATAAAAATGGATGTTTTCAGTGGCATATTAGAACAAAGAAAGATACGGAGATTATTTTGTTCAAATGGATAATAAGAAGGCGAACAGTAGACTAAGGCATCTGGAGAGAAATTTGGATGAATGAGAATATTCAAGTTAATGAAAAATTGTCTACATGATAATGGAAGAAAGATAGTGATATTCGGATCAACAGAAGCGAAACAAAGGAAGAAGATCCCCAGAGAGATTGTAAAAGTGAACCGTTTTATGCGAAATTTCAAAGTGATTTTTTTTTTTTTATATATACAAATTCCATATTCATTCAACTATTACATAAGTGTATTCTATTATTTAAAAATTATAATTATAAAAAATTTAAACATGGAATATTTAAAAGATTGATTCAAACAGAGTGTATATATGTTTAAAATATGTCAGCAACACCTGACTAATACATATATATATTCTTTGCTAACAATATATCAGGCCATAATGGAATTATTCATAAGGCATGCCCCAATACTGTTTATGGTATGACTAAGTTTGGTCCAATCTCATGCGCAATTGATAATTAGCAATCAATATGATACATGCAATGAATATACACACATAACACACACACACGTACTGACAGACATACATATATCTATAGTAAATATAAATATTTATAATTTTTTTTTTTTTTTTTTGTTATCAAGATATTACACTCCCCTTATTCTTTTCCCACTTTGTTTTTGTAGACGCCATTTTTTTTTTGTGCGAGACACGTATATACACACACACAATTCTCTTCACCGGCTCCAAGGGTGGGCATAAATTAAGAAACAACGGATGTTCACGAAAAATAAAAAAATAAAAACAAAAATAATATAAAACATTAACTTGAGACATGTGCAAACCATTTATGGTACAAGATGGGACATAAATATTTGGAGGACATAATGAACAGCAATAATTGAAGGACATTTGACCACTCTAATATTATTTATTTAAAAAAAAAAAAAACATGCAACACAGGAATTAATTTAAATAAACTTAAACTCCTCCATTGGTGCTAGAATTGCAACAATTAAATAAATCAAATTAATATATATATATTTGTTTCTAAAATCTGGTGTGGAAACGCTAATTAATTTTCTTTATAGTCGCAATTTTTACTAAATGTTTAATTCACGCAACTACCAATCAGATGGTGCCACGGTAACATAAGGAAGTCTCTAACGTCTCAGCTTTTAAACCCTCAGAAACCTTTTAAATATTTTTTTCAGAATATTTCAAATAAATGTAGGTTTATATGTGTGTAGGTAACATAAGGTACGGATTAGCTCAGTAGTAGCGTGCTGGACTAGCAACGCGGAGATTCCAGGTTCAAATCCAGCATACTGCCTTTAGATTTTATCTTCCTAGCAGCCCCTACAAACTCACACGTCCGTAGTACAGTGCTGTCTGTAGCTAGAGAACACGGCTCGACAGCCGGCAGTAGTGCATTCAGAAGGTTCTCCGCGGGGGGGCACAATTAGATCTTTCAGGTCCCAGTGAATATCTTCTTTTTAAAAAATAAATAAATAAATAAAATATATGTGTATCATGTTTGGAGCGGGTTCTAGAAAATAAGGAAAAACTAAAAATTGATTTTGAAAATTCACACTTACGATATTTAGATTTTTCTTCAAACCTGGCAATTTTCAAATCTATATAATTTATTATGAATAAAATTAATATGTTAATTTATTTTTGTGGGAAACCTAATGCCACTACTTTCATCAGTTATTTTTGAGAAATTTTGTTCAAGCACTTTATAAATACAAGACATGTAGGCTCCGGGTGCAAATGACCATAGATGCTGACGCGCCTTAAATTACAAAAAAAAACAATGAATAGACACGTTTCTGTCCACAGGGGCTTCTTCAAGCGGTTTTTCACAGGGGTTTTATAAAAACGTGTCTTTCCGGTAAAAAAATCAACTTTCGAAAATAATAATCGCATTACTTCTCCCTCTTATAAAACGATAAGAAAAGTAAAATATCCCCTTTTATTGGAGTAAGAGATAGTAAAAATAAAATAAATACAGGCTGTTTCAATACAAAAGCCGATCTCTTTGTACCTTATTCCCCATTGATAATTAAACCAAATATGTAAATTTTTTCTACAACTACTTTCAAAAAATAAAATAAATAATAATAATTTTAAATATAACCGAAAGAGCTATGGAAGATCCAGAATATCATACGAAAATATAAATTTTATTTAAAATGCAGAAAACACAAAATACAGAACTGTCTGAAATTGTAATGATAGTAAATTTTGGCAAACTTCAGTGGGAACTATGATCCCGTAAATACTATAAACCGAGGAGGCGGTAAATGTCTTGAATTATCTATCGTCCATATTTAAATTTAACCCAAATAAAACAACTATTTTATGCTGGAACAGATGTATTTATCACAAATAAACTTGTTTTTATTTTAGCTCCCTATTTCTAGCGCAAATTCATTATCTAAATCATACTGTGAATAGTTTGTTGGTAGAACATATTTTTGAATTTAAATATGATAATTATGATTTGATAAAGATGTAGATGACAAATATGTTGTGTATGAACACTTTTCCGCTAATAACAAAGTCCAAAAAACAAATCATGTCAACGCTTATTTTGTTATTTTTCATAAATAAATTATTTTCTGGCATAATAATTAGTTTGTAAAAAGTATGTATATATGGCATTTACTCGAAAACAAAAACCGCACAAGCGGTTAATCTGGGATATCCCAAGATATTCCACAAGATAGGTTTTCGACAAAATCCGTCAAACGGTACAATTAATTACATTTATTTTTTGCCGTATTTCTATCTCAAAGGTTTTCTTTAAATTAGGTATATTTATATGAAAATCTATCTCTTTGTTAATTAGGAAAAAATGTAGTATTACTTCTGGTGTTACATGGACGGTTTCAGAATGGATGGTACGTCTAGAGCTGCAGTCTATTTTGAGAGCGGGGGAGATCACTTGGCAATATTTCTTGGACAATGGACCAGTTAAGGTTGTTATTATTCTTGTATTTTGGCTGAGTGGGTACATAACGGTAACTAAAAAGGTATTTGTATCTGCCCGGACAGCCAAGCTACGTTGAAGACGCTGAGTTCATGTGTCTTCACTTCCAAGTTGGTACAGATTGTTCTAAAAGACTGCAAGAGCTTTCTTTCTTGAAGAGTCTGAGAACTCTCGTTCTATTCTGGTTACCAGGCCATATGGGAATTTTTGGGAATGAAGAGGTGGATAGGTTTGCCAAATTAGGCGCCTCTCCTCTCCCTTCCATTGGTTCCGAGCCTGCTGTTGGTGTATCTTTAGGCTCTATTAGTGAGATGTTTCTGCGTTTTTCATAGTTCTCTGTCAGGCATCTGGTTAAATCCCTTGCCCGTTCATTGTATTTTTAGAAGACGCCTCTAATGGAGCTCATGCCCGACCACTTTTATAGACATTCGCAAACACCCATCCATCTTATGATAAATTGCTTGGGTTGTGAGAAAATTAGGTTCAGGACCTTTAATCGAATCAGGATGTCTGTGAAAGAGCTTTCCCTTTAAGAGAAAGACTATATCCCTTTAAAGTTATCATCCGATATGTTTGGACTGCGGTGAATCTTAGAAGGGTTGGACCCGGGTCTAGACTTTTGACAGACCCAATTCGTTGTTGTTTTTGTTTGGATTGCTATATGGGCCCCCAGCGGTTCTTTGAATAGCAAAGATTTGATCCCACACCCCAAAGGCGGGTAGTAATAATAATAATAATCTTCATGATTAATGTCGTTGTAAAACTCGTAACTTAAACTGTTTTAAGATTTTTCGGCTACCTGGAATATCTTATTCAATCTTCCTGGCCTTTACCAACATGGAACAAACTACTGGACAAAAGCCATAACTGGTTGAAATTTTAGTTTTCTTAGTGGGATTAAATTTCGCAAAAATCTGTTAAGAGTACTATTTGAGTAGAAAGAAAGCGATTTTTGAAATCTAAGAACAAGAACAAAGTAAAGTCGTAAAAGAATAAGGAAGAAAGAAGAAGTTTCATGAATGGTGGAAAAAGTCAATCGAAGGGGAAAGCAAAAACTAGTACACATAAACTAAAGAATGTATCATATAAAAGGCGGCAAACATTGCTATAAAAGGAGCGCGTGTGGTCCTACATCGCCTCTATCCCCAGAGACTCGCTTCTTCTTGCTGGCCATAGTAATAACCCTGGCCAGTATAACATCTATTGAATTCAGTATGCAAACTATCTCATTTAAATTTGTATGCAGCTTTAAATTGTAACTAAAGAGTATATATATATATATAGCGGCGTTACTCTAACACTAACATACATACAACATACATTCAACTTTTTTCCAGTCCTACTTCCTAGGCTAGCTTCTCTAGCCTGTGTTGTAGTATAATACCTCTATATACAGAGAGTGTCTATTTGCATGTTCAAACTAGAAATATGGAAGAGTTGTTTGTAGTGTGTTTTTCTATCTGTGTGTCTGTCTGTATTATGTGTGTAAAATAGTTCTCCTATATGGACAAATGTGCTTTCAGGTGATGTTCATCTTCCTTGGGCGCCTTCCTAGTAAAGTGTCATTTGCAGTCTGGTATCGTCATGTCAGTTCAAAAAGGTAAGTAAATATATTTTGATATTCCTTATATTGATATCTATTTTAAAGTAAGTCTCACAATAAAATAAAATAAAACTTTTGTGAAACACTCACACGACTTTCTCCTTACTACATTATAGTTGTTGTAGTTATGATAGACAAATGTTCTTATAATTCGAAAATTTTACTGAACATTTAGTTTCCTCAACTCCTAAACAGATGATGGAATCGAAATTTTAGTAATGTGAGAGTAACAATTAATTTCGTGAGATTTAACTGTCAAATTAGGTATGTTTCTTTAAATTCAGCGAAAAATAATGCATATATCTTCGGCAAACGTTATTTATACTATTTTTTTTTATAAAATTACCCAGATAATTAATTAAAACTAACAACAACTTTATATTAATATGAATCCAAGAAACGAAATTTATAAATATGTTAAAAATTAAAAAGGAGAAAAAAAAGAAGTTAATTGCATATTAAAATGTCTTACGAGTTTTTTTTTTAAAAAAAAACTACATAATAAATAAATCATAAAAACAGAATATATAGTTCAGAGCATTTACAGACAATGTAATAAATAATATAACATTGATTATGTGTAGGGAGTTTTAGTTTTGTGAAAAATATAATTAATTTTATTTAAAAAAAAAATAATAACTAAAATAACCACTATAATGCCGCCAATCTTCTACCAGACATTTTATAGAATAATAAACCGGATGGAAATCTATTACTACTGTTCAGTTCTGTGTTTAGAAAGAAGAAGTAAGAGAGAGAGAGAGTTAGAGAGAGAGAAAAAAAGCAAATACCGAAATCTAGAAGAAATAAATAGATCGCCATCAGTATCTACAGTATATCGAAGTAGACATTCAACGACGATTTGTTGGAATGTCGGCGCGAGTTACCTCACTCCATCTTAGAACAGAAAGGATAAACCTTCATCACGAGTTATAGAATATTGACTGAGATGAGGAATTTAAAAAATAATATATATATAAAAGTAAGAGAAATATTAAATTATGACATTAGTTTACTTTCTGTGGTGATAGATTTAATAGGGCATTTAATTAAATATATATATATATATAAAACTATTAAAATGATGAATGATAGCTTCCAATTATCGTTTCAGATTTTTTTTTAATATATTTATATATACACTTTTCAGTTCTTCTAGTATATATTTATTTAACAAGAAATATGTACATATACACGCGCACTCTGGTACATATTTACAAAAAAAAAATAAACTGTTAACGGATTATATTTGTTATTTATTTTCAATGGACCACACATGTTTTTTAAATTAATTAAAAAAAAAAAAAAAGAAACATTAATCAAGAAAAGTGTTCAACTTTAATCAAAATAAAGTAATAAAACACTAATGACTATTTCTTGTAGATGTTTTGGCTTTAAATGAGGGAAAAAATATGAAGTACACGACAAATTGCGTTAAATTAAAGTGTGATCGAATGAAAATTACGATTATGACAATTTTTACAACGACTAAGACAAAAATAAAAAAATCTGGTGTGAAACACTCACACAACTTTCTCTTACTCTCAGTTCTCAAAATGATAATTGACAAATTTTATAGTTTGTGTACCAAATTTAATGAAATTCGTCGAAAACTGAAAAAACTGTTCAGTAAAAGCGCACTTCCGGTTTACTAATTTTCTTGAAACTCGGAATTTCAGCCATCTATTTATTTCTAACTAATTATGTTTGGATGATAGAATTGTATAATGAACTAGGATAGCACTTTGATGAAAATCTAACCCCACCCCTCCCCTAAAAGTGCTCTTAAAAGAAATTTCCCAGAGAAATGTTTTAGATAAAAGTTGTAGATCTTTGCATGTTTAGTTTATATACGAAGTTTCAAAAAAATCGTCAGAGCCATTTTTGAGAAAATTGCGAAAAAGTGAATAAATCATTTAGTAAAGTGGTAAAGTAAACGCACTTCCGGTTATCCGATTTTTTTCAAACTCGGAATTTCAACAACATATTTAATTCTAATTATTTATTTAGATGACAGAATTGTCTAATAAACTGAAATAGCACTTTAGATGGAAACCTAACCCCACCCCTCCCCCAAAAGTGCCCTTCAATGCATTTTCCCGGAGAAATGTTTCTAATAAAAGTTGTAGCTCTTTGTATGTGTGGTTGATGTTTAAAGTTTAAAGAAAATCGTCGGAGCCATTTTTGAGAAAATCGCAAAAAAGTAAAAACTCCAACTAGTAAAGTGTACTTCCGGTTGAGGAATTTTTACTGATAACGTACAGTCAGATCCCATGGTGACCTCTAAACGGAATATCAGATTTCAACTTTCTACGATTTTTCGTTTTTGAGCTATGCTGTTCACATACATACATACACACACACGGACACACGGACACACACACACACAGACCATTTGCTAAAAACCACTTTTTTGGACTCAGGGCTCAAAACGGATATTTCCGGTGAAAACTCGATATAGAAAATTTGACACGATTACAATACTTCCTCTTACTAGGAGTAAGAGAAAGTAAAAAAGTTGTTAGTATGACAAATTAGTTTAAACATTAAGTTTTTCTATAGGTGAAAAGTAGACTAACAATTTCTTCAAGGATGTTAGAGAAATGGAAATGAACGTTGGAAGAAAGAAATGGAAAAGGATGTTGGAAGAACTGTTGGAACGTTGTTAATGGAAGAAAGATGTGAATTTTTACCACGTAAAACAACAGCGCCATCGATTCCATGCTTTGTGGATATGAATCACAAAACAGCGAAACAGATATTATGAAAGGACATGTGACACACCAAATGAAGCGTTCGAAACAACAAATTCCGTCTAACAAACTGGTTAAAAAAAAAAAATGGGGAAAAAAACAGAGCGAATTTCCAAGTCCAAAACAGACTTTAAAAGTGTTTGAACAGTGAAATCTAGAAATGCAGTTTTTAAAACAATCTTCAAGAACCTTCAAGTAGTATTAAAAAAGCAAATCTCACAGATCACCAGAACAGAGAAGAGCTCTTACTAGCACAATAACAAGAATTTATCTTCGATAAGAACATACCGTAACGCTGGTCACCTATATCCTCTACACTTTCACTATTTTTCTCAAAAATGCTAGGTCTACGTGTGAGTTACTAAAAAGTCTTTTTTGGAATAAATCGGACAGACCACCGAAAAAAAAGTTCAGTAAAGTTGCACTTGCGGGTCTCAATCGATTATTTTCAAATCTGTAATTTTAATTTTACATTTGATTCCCTTTACAAATATATAGAGTGTTTATTAACACTGTAATCAGCATTGAACTTCTCCCTCCAAAAAACCCCTCTATAACTAAATTTCCCAGAAAAATGTTTCAAACAAAAGTGATAGTGCATAAATGTGTTTCATATGTATAGAAATTTTAATCGTTGCAGTTGTTTTGGAGAAAATCGCAGAAGCTGAAAAATCCATTAAATAAAGTGCTAACTTCCGGTTAAAAGATTTTGATAGACAACTACCTGTCAGATCTCATGGAGATATTGATATTTCAACTCTTAAGATTTTCATTTTTACATTATTATAATCCCATTTCCGTGCAAATATATATCTCAAAATATGTATTATCGTGAAAATTCAATGCAGGAACATTTAACACGACCTCAATACTCCCCCTACGGCAGTGAGGCAAGCAAAAAAAAAAAAAAATCTGGTGCGGAAAACTCCCAACAACTTTCTCTTACTCCAGCCCTCAAAATTATATAATTGATAGTAAGTGCATCAAATTTTATGAAATTCGTCGAAAACTTAAAATACTGTCAGTAAAAGCGCACTTCCGGTTTACTAATTTTCTTGAAAACTCGGAATTTAGGACATCTATTTATATCTAATTAATTTTGTTTGGAGGATAGAAATTGTATAATCAACTATGATACCACTTTAGAGAAAAACATAACCCCACCCTTCCCCTAAAAGGTCCTTAAGTGAATTTTCCCAGAGAAATGTTTAAAATAAAAGTTGTACATCTTTGTATGTGTAGTTTATATTGGAAGTTTCAAGAAAATCGTCGGAGCTATTTTTGAGAAAATCGCAAAAAAAGAAAACAAAAAACAACTAGTAAAGTGGTAATTCCGTTTGAGGAATTGACGTATAACATGCTCTCAGATCCCATGGTGATATCTAAACGGAATATGAAGTTTGCAACTTCCTACGGTTTTTCATTTTTAGCTATGCTGTTCACATACACCACATGCATACATACATACATACATACATACACACATACATACATACTTACTTACATACATACATACATACACACACCCACACAACACAACACACACAGGCCATTTTTTTAAAAAAAACCACTTGTTTGGACTCGGGGGTCCTCAAAACGGATTAGATTAGATTAGATTAGATTCAACGGGGGAATTGGCTCTTCAGCCTACGCCTTAACCGGACTGTGGAATCGGGGGGGGGGGGCTCCCAGGAGGCAATCAGAGCACCTGCCATCAGAGCACCCTCTCGAGTCCTGCTTGCCTTAAAAGACTTAATAAGTCCGAGAGAGGGCCCTGGCTGAGGCTTGTTGGCACCAGCTTCTCTTTACCAAAGAGGCGGTACCTTAGCCACCAGACCAGCCCCACAAAACGGATATTTCCGGTGAAAACTCGATATAGAAAATCTGACACGATTACAATACTTCCTCTTCTTACTAGGAGTAAAAGAGAAAGTAAAAAAAAAATTATTTCTTTCTAAAATATATCCAGATATTTCAATTATTTAAAGTTCTAATAGTGCCCACACATTTACAAACATCGGGTGCTTTTTTTTCCTTAATTAGCATTTTGGAGACCAAAGTCTGGAACATATATGTACTTAAAGACCCCCACACGTCTCTATCATTGGCCATCGCGACCAACGGCTACAAAAATTCCACCGCAGAACTTTTCCTTCAAATTCTATTTCGTCAGAGTTTGCTGTATCAGAGATGTAATTGAGAGTTAATGGCCACCAGCGGCCTTAGATATAACGGCGATATTACACTATTCAAGCAAAAGTTTAAATTTTATAAGACGTATCCAGAGAACAATGCAAAGCTATGGTTTCAATATAATGAGACAAACAGATGAATTTATCAAGTAAAAGAAGTTATAAATGCACAATACGATAACACAAAAGCATAACTAAGAACCAGTTCAAAGAGGAGACCAAAAAAACACCTCATACTTTCAATATGGACGGCCAAACCCCGATAATATTCCTCTTCGTCACAAAACAGATACAAAAATAAATCCTATTTGATATTTCTATCAGCCTCAGTAGACTGTATTAAGTGCATTCCTCAATGGGTGGAAGAAAAGTTTTGAAAAAAAGAAAGAAAAAAGATAAAATATTTTTGTATGCGACATGTAACTTTGATGAAGTAAAAAGTGATCTGTACAAGAGCGCGGCGAAGAGACGGTGCGAGCATATTACATATCCCCCACCCCCACCCCCTAGCACTTCACTATACGCAAACATTATTACAGTTGAAGCAAAGCAATGCATTCGTGTCAAGTGATAAAGAGTTTTCTATTTGTTTTTACTTTTTCTCTTCTTTTTGTTTTTATTTTGTAGTTCGCATTTATTGTGCAGTTTCCCCTTACGATCGGGCCGGCACACAGAACAGATAGTTGTACGCCTAACATAAGCTCCTGATGGCGGTCATATCTTGTAAGAGATTTCTAACTTTTTACTACACTGCACTCTCTCATGTTTTATTAGGTAATTAGATTTTTAAATCCGATGGAGAAATATACAAAAAAAAAAAAAGAAAAGCAAATGAAGTGAAAAAAATAAATAAATATCGGACAAGGTATGCAGTAGAAGAAATGTAAATTCATGATACATCTTTTTATATCACACAAGAGGCCGCGGCCCGATGTAAATAATATAAAGAACCGGCCCCGACCTTTTGATTTACAAATCAAGGCAGAAATCTAACGTTCCACATTGAATTTAATGAAATAAATTCAAAGTAAAATAAAATAATGAAAAATCTTTTGAGGGGCAAAAAAAAAGAAGGAAATAAAAGAAACTTTAAACATCTGTAGGATCTCTTTTAAAATTATCAAGAAAACTGAAATTCCATAACAGATGGAAAAAAAAAGAACATTTAGAGCGGATCATCAAACGAACAAACTTATCAGTAATCATGTTTTGCAACTGTGTTTATATTGCAAACCTTTGCCAGCCAGTGTTTAGAACGACATTTTTAATTCATTAAATATTAATGAACAGTCCTCTATCCGATTTTTCCTTTGTCTGTTAATTCATTAAGCAATACAGAAAGCAAAAAAAAAAAAAATAAGAATTATCTGCCACCAAGTACCACTTCCTGCGCTACAACTTCCAATAAATCTAGTTTAAAAACTCTGTAAATATCAAAAGTAAAATCGTACATTTGGTCCATGCGAAACAATAAAGTAATTTACTTTCACTGCAGTTCGCAATTTTCAGTTGCTATTTTTCTTTAAACTTCCAATTTGATGCAATAAATTTAATCATCTTTACCATTAGAAGAAAAATGATACATAAATTTACTGATATATAGTTATAAATGATACATAATTTAGATATATAGTTAGTTATAACTGATAAATTTTTTATCAAAATTAAAATTTAAAAAATTTAATGAATTTTGCAGAAAACTCTTAATAACTGTTACATAAAGTCGTATTTCCGGTCAACTGATTTCCAATTTTAGCAACACATTTAATTCTAATGTGGGGGGGGGGTTGACGTTAAGTTTTTTTCTCTTAAGTGTCAACTCAATATATTATACGATTCTATCGTCTATATAATAAAAATTTAATGTGTGGCCAAAATCCGATCTGTTTACAAGTACGACTTTTATATTATATTTTGGAAGCATCTAAATACATTTTCAGTTTCACTTGAAATTTGTAACTAGGTAATAACCGTATAAATAAATAATAAATATAAAATTATGAAAACTGCTGTAGGAAAAGGTGTGAGAATGATTCTCAGCGGATTTTTTTTTATTTTTAAGAAAAATTTTTTGGACCACAATCGATTAGGTAATTCGGATGGAAAACGCGATTTCGATAATTTGACATTATCGCCATACTACTTCTCACAGCTGTAAGAGAAAATACAAATTTTTGCAGCAGTTTTGGTGAAAATTACGAAAAAGTGATAAGCACATTTAAAGATGCGTATCCACCAGCAAACACAGCGCTAAGAGCTCGCGTGCAGTTATAGATTGTGTTCGCGATTAGATAACGATCAGCTCGCAATTAGCTTTCAGTAAGTTCGCGAACTATATGTTGACATCAAAAATATAAAAGTCCGTGAAGAGTTGTTCTCCAAATGCTCGCGCAAAGTTCCATTCTCGTTTTTAACATTTAGTTAGCCATTACCGGATTGTGAAAAAAGATGTCGCATTACTATTAGATGAAGAAGATTATCTACCCGCGGCTGTTGCTTATGTACTATTTTTTTTTTTTTTTAATTTGATGCGCGTCAACATCTAACGGTCATTGGCGCCCGGAGCCTTCTCAGTGCACTGCCCGCCTCCGGACAGTGTTCTCTCGTTACAAACAACACGAGAGGTGTTAGGCTCACAACGGTGAGCTATAGAGGCTGCTAGGAAGAAAAAAATCTAAGGGTAGCACTGGACATTACATACTTATTAAATCATTAACAACTAATAAGAATGAACGTCGGCGTCCACGGTATTGGCAAAGCTGTCTTTTCCAAAACAGAATCGAAGGAAGAAACCTATTAGCAAATTTAAGACTTGAAGAGGCAAGCGGATTCGTATGTCAACTACTAGCGATTTAAAATAATTATTAACCTTTGTTGGACTGAAAATATGAAAATCTGACACAAATTACCAGAAAGGTCGTACGTATTTGCACATGAGGGATTAGCCATTATGTTATGCTTTTTGACTACAGGAGTTTCCATTTTATTATAATTTAAGAAAATAATTTTAGTAGTAACGAACAGTTTCGCCGTCTAAACCAATCTGAGAGTTCGCCATGTGATCGCCATTGTTTTCTTTAAAGTTACCGACTCGACATTGTAAACGGGCGAGCATGTGACGATCTTGTCAAGAACAGAATTGTGACGCGTATATGAGGTCCATGGCGCGTAGCGTCGTCATTCGCATATTGCGATGCAGTTTTAATGTTTCTTTTTCCATCTCGAATAATTTTAGAAAATAATAATAATTAAATTAAAAGAATGAATGGAAATGATACAAATCACTTTAGAAAAATGCCCCCGTTTCGTCACACGTGTGACACGAGAAACTGTGTCTTAACCATAGCATCACGCGACTGTCAGCAGTTGCGTTCCCAACTAACGCTTCCGTTGGTTACAAATAAAACGTGCTGTACTGTGTCACTTCACACGCGCTATACGCGTCTCATTTTGCGCCTAGCCTTACTCTGGCTTATATCATGAACTATGCGAGAACGCCGTCACCATTGAAGAAAGAGCTGTTCATGAACAGTTCAAAGTAATTTGAACGAAAGCTTTGCTTTTTAGATTCAATTGTTTTGAAATTTTCTATTTATTGGGTCCAATTACCCAAAATATTAATTTTAATTAATTAAATCCTATTAAATTAAATTTTTATTTAAATAATTTAAAATTGTCATAATTTTTTTTTCCAGGTGGCTAATAGAGTGGAATCAGATGTAATGAAGATTTGTGAAGAGTATTATTCAGTTAATAAGATATATATATATCTAAAAATTAAAATGAACTATATACATGTGTATGTATGGGTGTGTGTAAATAACGATAGTAAAATAGTTACCTAATTTACCTACTTATCGACCGTATATAACGGGTATAAGATATTTTAAAAAAGTAAAAAAAAAAGAGAATCTATGCACTTTTAAAAGTCCATCTTGATTAAGTTAATAACCACCTAAAAATACTATTTAAGTGCCATAAAACTTATTAACGTATTTGAAATAGCGAATAATGAAAGAGAGAGAGAGAGAAGTCGAAATTACGTTAAACAAACCTATAAATATTGTAAGATGTTTGGTTGTTAACTAATGCTGCATACTTATTACACAACTAACAATCTTTAAAATACATAAACAATGTATTACTAAATATCTATTTTTTTTTTAAACATCTGTTATAAGAAATGTATATTTCATTTTTTTAACATTTAAAATTATTGTTTTATGAATACTATTTAATAACATATTTGAGAGATTTAAATTTTAATTATTTTTGCTCATTATATATATATATATATATATAATCTTGGGCTCATAAATATATATATAATATTTTGTATTTTTCAATATTTGTTTAAGTAACTATTTTTTTAAGTAAAGTTTATGTATCAAAATTAATATGTTTATTAGATTTTAAGGATTTTTGCAGGAGAGATATAACCGATTAGATTAGCTGCAGGATGGTAGATAGCCAGTCTTAAATTTGTAAGTAATGATTTTACAGGTAAATTATTTAAAAGGGAATAATTTATATAAAACTGGTGCGCATTTAGTGAGTAAATTTGCCCAATTATTAGATCGTAATTAATCTTTTTCAAAATTTTGTATTCATCTAAAATAGAAACTATATTCGAAAATTAATAATGAAATCTGATTTAATGGAGAATTTTAAGAAATATTCAACTTCCCTGTATTCTTAGAATAATAATAACAAGCTGGTCTTTTGGTTTCCATATTAATTCTATGAATAGAACGTTTTCCTTCAATTTTTTTTTATAACATTTTGAAACAGTAAAAATTTAAAAAATGTAAATATTTGTGACGGACGTTTATTTTAACGTAACACATGTAATTTATGGTGTGATTATTATAAAAAGTTGTACCGCAGGATTTCAAGTAAGATTTTATTTCCCAATAATTCCATATTAGCTCGTGAGGAATGCTCTTCCCTTATAGCTAAATTATTGTTATCTGCGATAATGTCAAAAGAAAAGCCGGATGTGGCAGAACTGTTACGTGTTTTTATTGATTATTTTATAATAACTAAAAATCCGATCTTAAAAGTATTTCAAGATTTTTCTTATTGTATACATCCAAATGAAATTTATTCATAAAATTTGAAAGTTTTTATTAAACATTTAATTGCATTTATTATTTAGATAATTGGGAGGAATCGTACGATGAACTGAAATTATCTTCGATAGTTCCGGATAACCGCTTTTGATTGAAACCATCTTGTTTGATTTCCTTCTGCGATTTTTCCTTTTTGAGTTACACATAATATTATTATTATCATTATTATTAATAATGGGTTCCCGAAGGGCGGGAACTAAGCCAATCTGATTCTACCCAATCCCCACCCACCAATAAAAAAATGCGCTCCTAAGAATCCTCCCCCCCCCCCGTAATCTACCAGTCTGACTAAATATCTTAAGATATCTTTAATCTCCGATTCTTCCAAGCATTCCTTTGAGAGTTTTACCCTCCCTAATATGCGGAACCTTATATTAGTGAAACAGGGACACTGACCTAGTTAATGGTACATTATTTTCCTGATTCCTTCGTCACAATTCTGACACACCGGCCTATTTGTGTAAATGATCCTAGGGCTACCCATGAGTGTCAAGCCAATACACCTACCATGACTCTCAATTATATCTTACTCAGGAGAGAAGATACTTCAAGTATTATGCCTTTTATAAATCTCTTAGCGTGGTAACATCCTTCCGTGTCCCTTCGATAGTTCCCTATTTATCTACTCCACTGTTTGACTTCCATACTGCAAAATTGCTTTGCGACGACTACTGCTGGTCCGGGACCAAGAAAAGTTAATGATTATCCCACTTTAACCAACTCGCCCACCCCTTCATTGCCCTCTACTAAACCC
>JAAEAF010003458.1:0-38714 GCA_011037195.1 Triatoma infestans
TTTTAAAATATTAATGATCTATATAATCAAAATAAGGTGTAATTTTTAGAATATTATTTGTTTTTTTTTCTTGGTCTGTTATACTGAGATGATGGGTCCGTTAATTAAAATAGAGACAGTTTGCCAACGTTTCGCCGATTTAATTGCTACAAAGATAGAATACATAGGCTTTTAGTACAATTGAGAAGTTATTTATTTATAATTTTATATATCATTTATATAAAGTTTCTTTTTAGCTTATTTGTATATATAATGGTGTATACACATTAACCAACTAATAACCATGTTACATTACCCATTACATACCATTGTTGCAACGTTACATTATCCTTGTTCGTAATAACCTACAAATATAAGTAACCTCCATTAAACAACATAACAAGATAACCTCGGACAATCAAACATTATTTTGCATACCCTGTGATATAAATAAAATTAAAATGGGCAAAATAGATGATAAGAAATGTTCCATATGCGCCTTATAGTGCTTACAATCATACAAATTTTCACCATATATCACCATATAGAAACGAGAAACAATAACAATAAGATATCTAACCAACTCTTTAAAGCGGACCTTATTATACATTTCCTACCATAACTTCTTCAATTGCATTAAAACCTATGTTTTGTATCTTTTGTAGCCCTGAAGATGGCGAGTAATTAAATTGCCGAAACGTTGGCAAATCAAGTCTCTATTTTATTTAACCGGCCTAACCGAAGAATTCAACCACCTCACCTTTTAGAATAATTTCATAAAATCAGGTATGTACATTTTTTTTTCCTATGCCACTGAAGATATTTCTGTTGCTTTGGAACGTATAGCTAATTAATATTCAAATCTTAGTGGAATAGTTTTTGCCAGCCTGATATATTGCATACAAAACAGCTAAAGTGATGATCTATCTGCAGCCATATCTTCCTCGAGCAAAATAACATCTGGCAGCGAGGAATCAGTTACGTTAATTCTGTATATCTCACCTTTGAGATAAACCATCGGTATAATCATCTTCTTATCAGGTTTAGTAACAGTTAGATATGTATGTATATACTAAATACTTTTGATTCCCAGTTTTCAGTGTAACACAGTCTGCTTCATTATTCGTTTATAACTGGCTTATTTCCTTATTTACCCATTCATTTTTTATTGTATTAACGTTTATTTGTTTACTTATTATTTACATTCATCACTAGGAGCAAGATCAGCTAAGTGTTAGCGCACTGGACTAGCGACGGTCCCGGGTCCCACTAGTGATGCTCTTGGATTTACTCGAACAAATGTCACACTTCTGGGCAAAGAATTTATTATTGCCGATTAAAAAAAAAAAATAATAATAATAATACGGAATAAGACAAGTAAATAGGTGAACTGTGAGATTCATTTAATACCTCATTAAATAACGTATGACGCAACAGCCCATGAAGGGCCAAGGTTTGCCAGAAGGCGATTTGAATAGAGGGCGTGTGGAAAGCACGCCGCAGTTCCCTCGCTGTCTAGTTCCAGCCTTCGCTACCTAGGTCGCTACTAACTGTAGCTTCCCATTTTTTATCACGATGCTGGGTCAATACCGACTTTGCCCATTAAAACTATAACCATGTGTCCCTTTATCTATTGAATGACACTCATAAAAATAAATTAAATAATGAAATAAATGAAAAGAAGAAAAAAATCTAGCAATGAAGATTGAATATTCGAACATTATCAAAGAGACCCCAAAATTATAAGCTACCACCACCATCTTTCTTTATTACATTATCTTCTAAAGAGTACAGAGATAATATATATAGAACATAAATTATTACTTTTTTCAATTTTAGATCTTTATACGTATTACATTTTTTTTTTATTTTTATCAAAAGATGATATTAATATATGATCAAAGATATATTTAGAACTCCTTCTAAATCTTTTATTAGTCGGGAAAACTACAAAAGAATTTCGGGGTTCCTTGCAATCTAATATATATATCTATATATTATCTAATATAGATATAGTACAGTACACACCTATCAAGTTCAGGAAAAATTATTTTCTATATTCTGGTGTTACACAGCCAAAAGATGTTCGTCGCAAGAAATATAAATTAATATGTAGGATATTATTTTATATATCATATATCATATATATCTAAATCACGGAGCATAGAAAAATGATTGTACGATAACTTTGTTTAATAGATTAACACTTCACAAAAATAATAACTGATAAAAACTTGTTACTAATAATTTTAAAACAATTATGTACTATATTAAATTACTTATAGAAATTTCAATAATATACTGACTGGACTTTTAGACTTAATGGTTCGATAATATAACATTACACACAACAAAGTTCACTTCAGTTTGTAATAACCTGGAATTAGGTAAGTTACTTGAATTTTAATGAGATTGTAAATTAATTAAAATTTTATGGTTAATAGTCAGTTTGTTATTTATAAGCCAGCCCTATATATATTGTTTAGTATAGTAGATATTACACTCTTTCTAAAGAAAAATGTATTTTATAAGGGTGGAAGTAATATGCACTTGTACATGAACAATCAGTAGCCCACTCGAATAGCCCGCAAGGGGGATCTGTTGCATGCTGTTACTTGGGGAGTAGCGACCCCACGGGTTACCGCAGCTCAGTACTCCATGCACTTCGTCAGAACAGTTGTTGTGACATAATTCAAGTGTATACAGTTGAACTATTGTGTATATAGTTCAAGTGTATGGTGTATACACTTAAACTATATGCATTCTACACTTTACAGACAAGGACAAATACAGTACACAAACTAGGGTCTCCGTCCCTAGTTAATTGTCGTAAGCCAATAGAGAAGGGATTAGGGATTAGCACGGATTAAGGATTAGGAAAGGAAGGGATCGTCTCAGTGGGAGCGCTCTAGACTAGCTCAAATCCAACATGCTGCTTTTAGATTTTCTCTTCCTAGAAGCCTCTACTCACAGTCCGGTGATGAGCAGTGTTCTCTGCAGCTAGAGAACACTGCTTGGAGGCCGGCAATGCACTGAGAAGGTTCCGGGTTGCACAATAGATCTTTCAGGTCGCAATGCGATAATCCTCTTCAACAATCTACATTCTACAATCCCACTCGAATGCCTCTAGTCATTATCATCGCTTCCCAATCTATTGGACGGACTCTACTTCTTTTTCTTTTCGGGATGAAGTGAAATAAGCTCTTCTTCCATTCGCAACACAAGTAAACTCTTGCTCAATCATCACATAATCCTCACTTCACAATAATAATGCTAATTTTCTTTTTTAGATTAATTTATTATCATATCATGGGATTTGGAATTTTTTTTAAAGCTTAAGATTCTGCAGCCATGTCTCTAAATAATCCAGCTCTAGAGTTAGAAACCTTTAGCATCAGGAACGTTTCCGTGGAATAGTAGGCAACAATCTTCACAAAGGTTTTATAATTTCATTTCTTTTCTTTTTTGTTTCCTTGGAAATATCGTTACAGTACAAAACCGGGTTCAAGGTTTTTGCTCTTTATTTTTCCATGGTTGAACTTCCATTAATTATTACATTCGTCCATCCGTTCCAGAAAGAAATCGGAAGAAGCAAAAGCAAAAGGTTGCTATAAACAAATGTACAAAGAGCCTGCGGCACTCTATTATCTTTATAAGACTCCCTTATCTCGGAAGAAAGAAGTGGAAGAAGCTGCATAGTTAATGTTGCAAGATGGTGCTAATACTTGACTTGGAAAAATTGGGGCTAGTTTTTTTCACCAATATATTAACAGTTTCTAGCTAGTAGAAGCCCAATAGTAGTGGTTACTGTTAATACGTCAGTTTTTCTCTAGCCCTCAATAAAAACTAAAATAGTTAATATAACAAAAACCAGAAACAATCAAATAAATGAATGAATAAAAACTTCTATTTGAAACATTTTCTTGGGGGAGAAAAATTTCGTTTAAACTGAGTCCATCTCTTAATAGATGATGTTAGGCTTCCCCTCTAAACTGCCAATTAAATAAATTATGATTGGGTAATCATATAATAATAATAATAAAAATTAACCAAAATTTCGAGTTTGAAGAACATCAGTTTACTGATTAAATAATAACCTCGTACAAATAAATCATAAATTAAAACTAAATTGGCGTATGAATGTTCCAGAAACCATATTTTGTTAGTTTGGTTTTGATAAAAATAATAATAATGAATATAGGTTAAATATTATTGTTTTAGAGAATAAAATAGCATATAATAAAAATAAATTCATCAGTATTGCCTTCTTGATTCATCTTCTATGTAACTATTGTTTTGGATTCAGTAAACATAGTTGTAAACTCGGCGGTATGCCATACGTATTATGGCACACTACGCGCCGTTCAGGATAAAGTAAAGATCTTTCATCGAAGAAGGAACTGACACTCAATACGTATATATATATATATATATATATGTACACATGTATATTTACTTACTATACATGTGTATTCCATACATGACGGATATACGTGCGTTTCAAGTGTTCTCCTTTGTACAAAACAAATAACCAATAGTATACTCAATATACATGGTGCCACCCTTCCTTATTCAATATACTAACTTATATATATATATAGTGATATCTGGCTGGAAAATATTTGTTGGAACAATATACTATATCTCAGGATGAACCTAAGAAGAAAAATATTCTTTATTTTATTATAGCGTTTCATTGATGTATTACATGCACCAGCTATGTTTTGTTACCTTCCTTAGGTAATAAATTAATGTTTTCATTATGATTTTCTCACGCTTTAATGCGTGAATTCAGGGTACGATTTTTATGAGGGCTAAGAAAACGTTGATCCATCATCTAAAGAACAAAAAATTTGGAATTACAAATTAGTAAATACAATTTTTTTTTACAATTTTCTACGAATTACAATTTTAAAATTTCTATCAGTGACTAGCCCGAATGAAATGTGTTATAATAGAAATAATCTCAGATATATTCTAGCATGGGTACTATCTATTCAGAACTCCGATAATGTTGTCATGGATGCCATAAATATAGAAAATTATTTTATTTTTAATAATCAAGAAAAATGTAACATTCGCTGGCAAAAGGGACTATTCAGGTAGAAGACCACCATTGTCTTTTAGAGTTCATGAATCTTGTTAGCATTGTCTACCCCTTCTTTACACAAGGAAAGATTTGAACGAACAATAATTAGAAGGAATTCTTTTAAGACAGTCTGCATTCTGCTTTCAAACAAGAACAGTCTGAAACAGACATTCTACCAGAACACCTCTGCGATCAGGAATCGCTCTCTTAAACTCAGTGCCAGTTTAACAATTATTATTCTAGATTAGCAATTGATTTATTAAGCATATAATTGTGATATTGTCAAGTAACTTAAATCTTTTTAAAGGTAATATATTTAATTTAATCTACCAGTGTTTTCTTAATTATTTCTTATTACTTCTCTTCTCTTTGAACATACACACAAGTCCTTTACTAAACCCCCTCACGCCACAATCTACTACTACTATACAACATTTCCTCATCTTAATAACATTTTTTTTTTTTTTAAGAATTTAGTGGAATATTTATTTAATCTTTTTTACTAATAAATTCCTCTTAAAATCCTCTTATTGCAGTTTACAAGATTTAAGAGAAAAATTTTCTTCATACATAATATTGTCTAAATGTTTATCTTCAGTATTATATCAATAAGAGAATCTAAACTTAATAAACTGACTTTTTTTTGGCGGAGGGGGGGCACACACACCTCTTTCATAAAACTTCTTTATATAAACTTACCCCGAAAAAAAAAGTGATAGATCTCTTATTGCATAGTTAGTGCAACATATTTAATGAAAACCCGTCAGTGTTTTTTTTTAAGGATAAAATCGTAGAAAACTGAAATAACTTCTGTAAAAAAAAGCACTTCCGGTCAACCGATTTTCTTCAAAATTAGAATTTCGAAGAAATATTTAATTCTAATTTAATTTTTATTTAGATGATAAAATTGTAAAAAAAAAAACTGAAATAGAATTAAAAAAGGAAAACTTAACACTTTCCATCAATCTCCCAAAAAAAGCACCATGAAATTTTGCGGACAAATTGTTCAAATAAAAGTTGTAGCTCTTTGTATTTTTTTTTTTTTTTTACACGCACACCTCTCGCTCACAACAGCCCAATGATTATACTTCATCCCCAATGATACGAAACAAAAATGCTTCCCAAGCAAGAATATATGAGGGAAGGGCACAACAAGATACCTTTCATAAATTATAATGAATTTATGCCACCATAGCAAAACAAGCTAACAAACCGCATCACATTCATACTTAATGTAATTCATACTCATTCACACAATAAATACATTCATACTTCACGCATGCAGACGAAATTCCTATCCTAATTGACCTCTCAGTACTCGATATTCCTGTGAGGCCCGCTAAAAATTCGATAACTAAGTCATTATTCCACAGTCATACAATAAATGACTAATATCCCATACTTACGCTCCGCCTAACCTCAAAAATCTCCCCACAGAGTACCACTGTTAGCTTCTTCTGCAAACTTTTTAAAGGCATCGTATGCGCTGAGATTTTCCAGCAACAGGGTTAGTGTATCATTATCAATGCGAACATGATAGCCTATAGCACTCCATAATTTTGCCCGGAGATCCTCATAACGAATGGATTCAAAAATAATATGTTCGGCGATCTCCAATTCCCATCTCATACCACTTTCCCTTAATTTGCCCATGGCCTGTTACTAGCCTGGAGACCGCGTAAGAAAAATCTGTGGGGGACTATTCTTCTACCCATTCCTTGAGTCCTGCCCTTTTGAGAGTAAGACCAGCGAGATTTCCATTGCTGTAACGGATCCTGATCCAGCTGTTGCTTTCTTTCATTCAGGAGCCAGATTCTGAAGTCATTTCCAATTTCTGCTTCTGGTAAGCGTTCTAACGACTGTCCATCCAAACTCACTGTTTTCCCTCTTCTTAAAAAGTATAATATGGCCGATCTCACTACTTCCAGGTTAAGTGGAAGTTATCCCGTCAAAACCTGTAGAGCTCCAACATATAATTTTATATGTTGCTCTTAAGGTACATAAATCCCAAAGCATAATAAATTTAATTTCTTTCTTCTATTATTCTCGCTTCTTACATCTACCGCAAGCAATATTCTATCCGAACATTCTTGCCTAATCCCACATAATATGTAACTTTGATCCAACCAGATAACGCCAAAACTTACCAGATAACGATTTTTATTTAGGGGAGTGATATGACAAGTCTGCCTTGGTTCCCATTATTGCTTATTTCTGGTCTTCGCAACAAGTCCGCTGCTAATTGTAGTACCTACCTCATAAATTTTTTTCACGATGCTGGTCTATCACCATTCTTGCCATCAACTAAATCTAACCCTGAATTCTCGTATTGAAAGCGCTAACTAAGGGGTACAGCAATCTCATATAATGCCCAATGAATATATCGATAATTGACTTTTATTTTTTTTTACTTTTTCACAGTTCTTACAGGTATATAGACAGGTAAGAATTAAAAATAAATAAATAAATAAAAAACTGTTTAGTTGACCTACAAATTATTTAGGTGATAGACTGCATTAGACAGGTGGTTTTGTGGTAGCTTGGAGTGTAGGATGGTGATGTATTGATCGAAGAAAAGACATATACAACTTAGATTGTTACTTACTATAGATACACATATATATATACTTATTTTTTTAAATTATTTTAACCCACTGAAAGCTCACAATATATATATTTTACCATGGTTTATATTAACACCATATATATATATACTTATATATATGAAAAGGTGTTAAAACTTGCGCGAAGCATTTCGAAGCGGATATTTTAGTACTTGTTGTAAAACCTCTATCAAAGCCTTTTTTTCAAATACTCTTTTGGATGTTTCAGCAAGGTTTAGCACCTTCCCATAAGGCGTGGTCCACCCAAGAGAGGCTAAGACCAAGTTTATTAGCTAAGTGCAGTCAAATAACAAATGTGGTGTCCTTGAGAAAAGGCATAGAGGCTTTTCCTTAAGGAGTAAACATATTTATTGGAAGGGTTCATTTCTGTTGAAGGATTGTGTCCTTCTGTCCCCCTCTATCAATGGTTGTTAACTTCGTGAGGTTATAACCTTTATGTTCTGTTTTATTACTTCTTTTTTTTTATGTAAAAAAATTTAGTATTTTTGTTTTTACTTGTTTCTTAGTGTTTAAAAGTGTTAGATAACAGTTTTTTTAAATACTAAATTTTATTTTTAACATAAATTATAAATAATAAATGGAAATTTGAAATGTTTTCAGTTATGGATAGTAGTGCAATAGTAACAAATATTATGCTGAACGGATAATATTCGTTAGTGGTAGCAGTTTTATCTCATTTGACTAGGTCTATTCAGCAGATTGGCCCTCTGGAAGTCTAGACTTCAATCCCCTGGACTACAGAATATGGACTCCATCTTGTGAAAATGTCTTATCACAGACGATATTTCCAGTCTGACAGGCTAAAATATTATTTATTGCGGGCAGCTGGCAATTTTCTACTGGAAATTCTGCATAATTTGGCCCATAATAATTAGCTAAAGTGACTTAAAACGTGCATTAAGAATGATCATACTGAATACGTATATATATTTTTACTTCCTCTTACACTAAGTAAGTGGAAGTTTAGCGATCATGTCAAGTGTTCGAAAATATAAATTTTTGAGGTCCTCTGAATTAGAAAAAACATGTTTTTAACGTCTGGTTTATGTGTGTGTGTATTATCAATAGTATAGTATAGTTTTACCTGTTTGAGACAAACAGAAGAGAGGCCTAATATAATAAACAATAAAATTTGAAAAAAAAAAAAAAATGTATTTTTGAACATTTAAACTCAAAATATTATGTGGGATTAAGCTCTCCCAGTTTAAATGAGAAAACTAATAAAAATGTAATGTAAAAAAATGATCCACCTTTTCTTATCTTTTTTTCTCATTCTTTGTGGGAACTTTCGAAATGATGGTATGGAATTCACACAATACAATATTCACAATAAATTTTATAGCAGATAAACTTTTATTTCTAACTCAGCTGTTATCTCTGGTTGGTGCATTAAGAAATTTTCTGAGCTATAAAAAAGAAAGAAAAGACATATCTCTACGATGACAATTCAATGGAAATCTTACGTGCCCTTAAAATGTACATTTCCGGTAATGTTTCAAATAAAAGTGATCTAAGTATTGGTATATAAACTCCTCACGTTCAAGGTGGCAAACTTTATAAGAATTGCCCATTTCCGCGCCAGTGTCGTTGCCTCAAATCCGTCCGGGTGTTTGCTGTACTTTGTGGGTTCATAACAAGAGTTTATTTTTCCAAAGAAGGGCTGTCAATCCCTCGCCCAACTCACACCCTGGAGGACCAGGGTTTTTCAGTTAGGGATTTCCTTCTCTTAGATGGTTTTCGGCCAAGTCTAAAGAGGACACCCTCCCTGTGAGAGAGCGCTTAGTTTAGAGTGGCGGCGCTGTCTCGACTCTATCGCATATCATCATCAAATAATGAGACATTTTATAAGGCTTCCATCTGAAGCTTGTAATCACAATAATCATAGGTTTTCCTGTGTTAAGTTGACGCCTAGAGATTCGAAAGTGTTTAGAACAAATTTCTTTAAAAAGCCAGATAAAGTGAGACAAGACAGTATTATTTCCACTCTTACTAAGACATATCCAATCAAACAGCGTAGGCCGATGAAAACAACACCAAAAGCCTGGTGGGGAACACAACTTCTATCAAGCTACTTACTTTTTATCAAGTAGGGTCCTGGGCAAAGTCCCAGTTTGCCAGAATTTTTTCCTTTCCTTATTAACTGGTGTTGGCTGAACTAGGCTGAAAAATATTGCAAGGAAAGTTCATGCTAGTAAACCTATTGAAGATAAAAGGGGCCGGGATAGAAAGAGCCACCGTAGCTTACAAAGAAAAGAAAGTGTAAGGAATTCATAAGAAATCTTCCAAGGAATAGAATCCCACTATAATAGGGAAAATCTAGAAGAATTTATTTAAGGTGTGATCTGTCATAAAGAAATAAGCATTTTTATGTGTCCTTTAACAGCCTGCAATGATCAAGAATATGAACCTCAATGTATTCTACACTCCATGAACATATTTCCTTTAACGCTTTGTTAACATAATCCTTTCATCTCGTTAGGTATTAGCTTGTTTTGCCCTTAAAATACCTATAACAAAAGTATATAATCACACCTGTGTCACCAAGCAGCCCACCTCCTTTCCGAAGTGCCACGCCCCTAGTCTGTGACTACTTATTCATCAGGCATATAGCCTCCTTATTTCGCAGCTTGGTAGTCATTCCTCAACCCGCAACCCGAGGACGCACCTGGTAGCAAGCATGAGTGCATCAGGGAAGGAGTCCCAGAATCAGGACTATGGCCGCTACTTCTTAGAAAAAATTCTACTGAATAAATCCAAATAAACATTGATTTAATTACATAATCAATGTCCTTCCTGCACTCTATAAAACTCCAAAATTCTCCTTTCTCTATTTTTCTAAAAACTACAAGATCCATTGTTAACAATAGTTTCGAAAAATATTAACAACTAAGTTATTATATAAATGTATGTATTGCATTTATGTATTTATTTCTGGGAATGATATGTGAATGCGATAGTAGTCTGTTAGCTTGGTTTGTTATGCGTGGCATTAAAAGCAGTTTAGTGGTACTCGCTATTGACTTGTTGATTCAAGAGCCATCTTCGATTTCTCGCCCTTAGATGGAATGTAATGGATTGGGAGGAAAAGGCAAGGATATCAAGCCCGAATATCAAATCATATCCATCTCTGCAACGAAGGATGTGAAGTGGAATTATGAGGGCATTTTTTTCTTCCTCTTGGAAGAAGGTTACAATGTTCCCACAGTCCAGGGTCCATTAAAGGGCATTGGAGAAAGATGGAATGGGCGATAGCCTTTCATACGATTCTTACAACGTCCTGGACAAGATCAGGCCAATTCTAAGCTCCGGACCATTAGGGTAAATATTAATATAATACTGAAATAATACGATAAAATATATTATTATCGTTTCATGGAACATTTAACTTATTTGAATTCCATGTCATCTTGTTTCCATCATAAAATTAAATGTTTATGTTATTTTGTAAAATGAACATCAGCGTATATAATTAACTACTAAGGTTTCCAAGCCTGAGGCTATGAAAAAGCTCTGCGGATACTGACAAGTATAAAACGAGAGTAAAATAATAATAATTAACGTTATTTAAACAATAGCAAACTTCTTTAAATTTTAAACAGTAATTTTAATGAAGTATTGTCCGGCATCAAATCGTAGAATATTAATTCAAAATTTTAATCTTTTTGTTTAGTAATTATTTTTTTAAGAAACTCTAGAAACATGTTACTTTTGAAGAAAACATTATGTATATAAATGTGGTAAAAAAAAAAAAATAGTATACTGATATAATTTACAACAAATAAATTTTTATTTTTTCTAGATCAGCTATTGGCTCTGCTTGCTGCCAATAAGAATTTATTGCGCTGTAAATAAAAAAGAAAGATATTGCTAAAATGACACTCCCTTCACTTTAATGGAAGTCTAACATCCCAGCTCGCCCCTAAAAATGAATTTTCCCCTTTAATGTTTCAAATAAATGTGAAGGACCAAAGAAAATTAAATTTAAAGCAAATAGTTTTAACCTTTTACGAGAAAACTAAGGAAAACTGAAAATACGATTCTACTAAGGATATGAAAATTTCACCTAAGACTGAAGGAAAAATTACGTAAAATATCAACTTTCTGGTAGAATATAAACATTTCTACTAAAAGATCCAGTATATCAGAAAGCCTCAATTACAGAACAATGTTTTTTTACTTTCTCTTTCCGCCGTCAGAGGTGGTGCCAATTTTTTTAAATCGAATTTATCGAATAGTTTATATAAGTGTATGAATGTTTGTATGGTGTTTAAATGTCATCCCAAAAACAAATAAACTCATGCTTCATGCTTTGAATTAGCATGGAGTTGATGCTAATTGAGTGGCTTTGAGTAGCAGGAGTTGATGATTGATGACAGTGAAATATTGAACACACAAAACTTATTACGGAACAACTCTTTACGTAAGTTATATCTTAATGATATTTTAAGAAAGGAGAAGAGAATAAATAGCGGGTGGAGTGATTAGCGAATAATACTGTTGAGGAGTGGACTAGTTGGAACTCTTGCTTGTTCTGATTGTCGATGCCTAGTGTAACTTAATGCAAATCTGAGCTGTAAAAATCTTCTGGCAAATGTAATTTGAGAAATTAATTACTTTCCAGGTTTCTTCGTGCTCGCTTGTTTAGGCTCCTTCAAGTTTTGGATTAGCTCTTCACCTGTTACTTTTTAACCATTCAGTGTTGATCTTGAATCCTTCTGAAGTTCTTAGAACTGCTAGCTTCTATTCGATTTCTTCTAGCACTTTTTTTTCTTGGGAGCTATAGACAACTTCTGCGGGTCATCTTGGCATAGTTAATTTGTCCATACAGTGGACATGACAGAGGAGATAATGTGCACTAACATAGAGCCAGCACCCATGGCGAATTTAATAGGGACCTAATTTAATAGAATTTCAGCAAGCCCTATTTGTAATGGGATTAGCGTGTTGGTTGACAGAGAAACTGGAATTTCGTATTGCAGAAGGTAAATAGGGATTATTGAAATAAATCATAATCCTATTAAATTGTCAAATTTTGATAATTGAATTAATAGAAAATTTAAAGAAAAAGTACACTGCTTATATTTACCCAGATTAAACTTAATTAAAACTGAGAAAATGAAAATTATGAAGATAAATGAATGTGTAAACTGATTTTCTCCGAAACCGGCTAATGCCACAAGATGAAGCAGATGACTGTCAGGGAAAGAAATCTCTGATCAAATAAATTTTTGTCAAATTATTTAATTAATTTGTTTGTTATTAATAAATAAGTAATTTTTTTGTCTCCCATTTCAAAAAAATACAATAAAAATATAATAAATTGAGAAATTTAATAAAACATTTGTTCTGTAATCATGAGAGTTAGTTTACCAAATTTACTAATCTATTTTGACAAGACAATATCTTGACTTTCTCATTCCAATTATCATTTCCACATTCAATTACAAGTTTTGCTTTGAGAGTGACAATCAAACTCACTCTAGGATTTCCAAACCAATCCAGTGGATTAATAGTTGGGTACAAGTTAAGTTCAAGAAAAGCCTAAACCAAATCTACATTAAGATGTTTATGAGCTTAAACCTTACACTTTCTGATTAGATACAAATTAATTAACTACTTCTTAATGTTTCTTGATTCTCACTGTTGCTTTCTTCTGTTCCCAAACAATTCTTCAAATATTGTTAAATTATTTTGCCTAAATAGAGAAAATTACAGGATTCTTCTACTGTATTTGAATACGGTTTCTACTCAATCACAACATGTTACTATTATGGCGGTTGGAGAATAGATAATTACTTGATTTTTTTTTCTTCCCGAAAATTGGATCGAGATAACGGAAAGTTTTGACACTGTTTTGCATTTGTTGTTCCTATAAACCCAAAAAGTAGGTCTTGCAATTCCTAACATAGAAGATCAAGGTCATAAATGCAGGGTATCTTTGTCTTATACGTTTTGCTACTCTTTGGCCATTAAATTCCATACATCTTTTATTTAATATTGGTAGTTCTAATTAGCCACATTTTAGAATCATAATTGGCATGTATTAATATTATGATGCCTCGCATTACCACTCACATTGTGCGCACCAACATCTTAGTCCAGGCTTTTCGCGAAAATTACTTTGTTTCTAAGATCCATCACCTGCCATACGCTTAAAAGGTCGAAGCCTACTTGGTTGAAGAAATGGAAATAATTTTTAAACTTGTAATTAGTACCTGTTTCTATCTCAATTTATGAGAAATGTCACAGATTCTCAAAAAAGCCCTTAAAATAGTTTTTTCCTGAATAGCGTTTCAAATAATAGTTTTACATTATATGTTATATATGATCTCACATTCCAAATTTAATAAAAATTGTTGAGTCAATTTTAGAAAAAAATATTCAGAACAATTCAGGAATCTATTCTATAAAGTCAATTTCTTTTTGGCGAATTGGAATTCGCATAATTCATTTAACAAACTCAATAATACCTAGAAATCATCAGAAATGATTGATTTGAGAATTCAAATTAAAATGATGGGGGGTCTTTAAATTCAAGGATATTTTTTACGTCTTATTTTGCCAAAATTTTATTCACTTTTTAATTTACAAGTCCTCACGCATTGGTCTAGTGGCTAGCGCATTCGCCTTTCGTGCGAGAATTCAGGGTTCGATTCCCGTGTGGGCAAAGTCGGTGTTGACCCAGCATCTTGGGAAACTTCAGTGAGTAGCACCCTAGGTAGCGAAGGCCGGATCTAAACAGCGTGGGAACTGCGGCGTGCTTACCACAGGCCCCCCATTCAAATCGCCGTCTGGCAAGCCTTGGTCCTTCATGGACTGTTGCGCCATAGAGTTAAGGGATTTAATTTAAAAAAAAAAAACAACATAAACGGTACATTTTAATTTTAAGTGAGCATTAATTTTTGTTACGAGCACTAGATAAATGTTGCCCTTATGTTAAAATCTTAAAACTGGAGTATGTATTGAAAATAAATGGAAGTAATATTAGACTAATCAATCGATATGACAGTGGCGTTGGCTGAACGTTCAATAATTCTCCGCAAACAATCCACACTAATTTAAAATATTGAAACATCATAAATTCATAATATTAGTTTCATCATAAACCACAGTTTTAATCAGCTATAAATAATTTAGAATTCTGTTTTGGTGAATAAATCGCCTGAAAGCATTTGATAAATTTTAATCTGTATAGTAGTTGCTTATCAAATTCTGACAATGAATAGATGAGTGATAAAATCTTGTTGTCAGATTTGATGAGAAAATATTTTCCACGTCATTTATCAACATGAAAAGTAATTTATCTAGAACAGAATTGTTTATTACTTTGTATAATTAAAATATAAATTAAAATAAATTATTTGTACCTACTTACTTGATTAAAATAATGTATTCACCAAGTACGGATAAAATTCCAATTATTTTAGTCAATCTCTTGCACATTGAAGTTTAAATTATGCAGTTTAATGCACGGAATAATCCAAATGAAAGAAACGGATCTAAATATTTTTGGAAATTCGATACAGAAATGAAAACAAAATGATTCGAACATAAAATAGTTGGCCAGTTATGTATGAAAACATGAAGTAGTTAGATTTATTGTATCCAACTAAGATGGTTTGGACATATTATAAGGATGGAACGTGCAAGGCATCTTAAACGAGCCTATGAAGCCAGGTGTACTGGTAAGAGACCAAGAGGAAGAAGAAGAATCACCTGGCTAGATAAAATTACAGAATGCCTAGGGAAAACTAGCACGACAGTAGGCAAGGCTAAATCAATGGCCACAGATAGAGACGGATGGCGACTCTTTTGCAAATCCTCTACACTGCCAAGTATAAAAGGAAGAAAATTAGTAAGTAAGTAAGTAGATTTATTGTATTAAATTTGCAATAATTGTTACTTGATGATCTATTTTTTTTGGTTTTCCGTAAGAAAGTCAGAAGTTACAAATAAATGAAACGGCTGAATTAGAACATAAAGAGAGTAAAGTTGAAAAAAATAAATAAAATGAAAAAATAAAAAGAAGATTAGTTAGTTGTTCATGTCTAGATCTATTTTTGAACTTGTGATTCAATCAGTTTAGAGATAAATGTGTAAAAAAATATATATTTTTTTACATCTTTAACTATGTTCTTTCATATATAGTATAGTAGTAGTAAAGAGTCTTAATTTAAATCAATGTAAATTAGATAAAAATAAAATAAAATTATTACGTATTGAAGACAATCTCATAGTCTACATATCCTAACAGAGAAGTAGCTATATGCCCAAGTTCCATAGTAAATAATTAGGTATAATTTAAAGAAAATGAAACAGTGAACTTTCCGAATAATAACTGTAAGAAATAATGTGAGGAGAAGAGAATATAAACAATAATAAAAAATAATAATAGGTAATAATCATTTATACATATTTTATTACTAGTATATGTTTTTTCTAAATGAAGAAGTTACTAAAATAATCCACAAAAAAAAATCTGGTGTGAAACACTCACACAACTTTCTCTTACTCTACTTTTCAAAATTATAATTGACAAATTTTATAGTTAGCATACCAAATTTGATGAAATTCATCGAAAACTGAAAAAAAAAACTGTTTAGTAAAAGCGCACTTCCGGTTTACTAATTTCCTTAAAACTCGGAATTTTGCCCATCTATTTATTTCTAATTAATTTTGTTTTAATTGTAGCATTGTATAATCAAATATATTAGCACATGAGAGAAAAACATAATCCCAACACTCCATCAAAAGCCCCCATAAATAACTTTATCAGGAGAAATGTTACAAATGTAGCTCTTTATGTGTATATTTCATATTACTAGTTTAAAGAAAATCGTTTGGAGCCATTTTCGAGAAAATACTAGAAAATTGAAAAATACAAACTCGAAATTTCAACAACAGTTTTCTGTCATTAATATATTATTCAGATGACAGAATTGTATAGTAAACTGAAATAGCACTTTAGAGGAAAACCTAACCCCACACTTCCCTCAAAAGTGCCCTTAAATGAATTTTCCCAGAGAAATGTTATAAATAAAAGTTGTAGATTTCTGTGTATGCGTAGTTGATATATGAAGTTTGAAGAAAATTTTCGGAGCCATTTTTGAGAAAAACAAAAAAAAGTAAAAAAAATAAAAACTATTCAGTAAAGTGGTACTTCCGGTTGAAGAATTCTGACAGATGACCTACTGTCGGATCTACTATCGGTGATATCTAAACAGAATATCAAGTTTGAACTTTCTACGATTTTTCATTTTTGAGTATGCTGTTCACACACGCGCACGCGCGCAGACCATTTTCTAAAAACCACTTTTTTGGACTCAGGGGACCTAAAGACGGATATTTTCGGCGAAAACTCAAAATCGAAAATTTGGCACGATTACAATACTTTTTCTTACTAGGAGTAAGAGAAACTAAAAAAAAAAAAAAAATCTGGTGTGAAACACTCACACAACTTTCTCTTACTCCGGTTCTCAAAATTATAATTGACAAATTAATGAAATTCGTCGAAACTGAAAAAACTTCCAATAAAAGCGCACTTCCGATTTACTAATTTTCTTGAAACTTGGAATTTTGGCCATCCATTTATTTCTAATTAATTTTGTTTGGATGATAGAATTGTATAATAATCAACTATGATAGCACTTTAGAGAAAAACATAATCCCACCCCTCCTCTAAAAGTGCCCTAAATAAATTTTACCAGACAAATGTTTTAAATAAAAGTTATAGATCTATGTATGTTTAGTTTATATAAGAAGTTTCAAGAAAATTGACGGAGACATTTTTGAGAAAAACGCGAAAAAGTGAAAAAATCATTTAGTAAAGTAGTAAAGTAAACGCATTTCCGGTTATCCTATTTTTTGGAAACTCGGAATTACAACAACATATTCAATTCAAATTAACATTATTTAGATGATAGAATTGTTTAATAAACTGAAATAGCACTTTAGATGAAAACCTAACCATACCCTTCCACCATAACTGCCCTTAAATGGATTTTCCCAGAGAAACGTTTCAAATAAAAGTAGTACCTTTTTGTATGTGTAGTAAAGAAAACTACACTAAGAACTAAACTTCTAACTACCTCTAAGTTAGAAGAAAATCGTCGGAGCCGTTTTTGAGGAAAACACAAAAAAGTAAAAAAATCAACTAGTAAAGTGGTAATTCCGGTTGAGGAATTTTGACAGATGACCCACTGTCAGATCCCATGGTGATCCCAAACGGAATATCAAGTTTCAACTGTCTACGGTTTTTATTTTTTGAGCTATGCTGTACACACACACACAGGCCATTTGCTAAAACCCACTTTTTTGGACTCAGGGGACTTAAAAACGGATATTTCCGGTGAAAATTCAATATCGCAAATTTGGCACGATTACAATATTTCCTCTTACTAGGAGTAAGAGAAAGTAAAAAAAAAAATTGGGAAAAAATAGATTTGTTAGTAAATATTTGGAGAACTATGATTATTGGCAGATATGTTTCAGAAAACTGGAGATTAAATTAAATTGGAATTATGAAAATTAATTCTTTATCCACTAATGGAATGATGGCGTCGTACGAATAATGTACTTAACAAGGCATCTAAGTGGTTGGCACATTAAGGATTCCCAGCACCCAAGTAGAATAGTGTTGGAAAATGAGAAGACGATGACATGCACCACGAAAAACATTTTGCGCTATTAATTTCAAGTCATTTTGAAAATACGAAAACATTTTAGATATCAATGCTTTTCTATGTAGGTTTCCTTGTGATATCTTATATTTAAGTTCAAGATGCTTTGTATGTGGCGTTTCAATAAGAGATGTATAATAGCGCCTTTTTTTCAGAAAGTAGCAAACATTAAAACTGATTGCATTTAAAAAACGTAGTAAATCATACCTGAGTTTAATGGAGTTATCGCGCCGCTTGGTAGGATAGAAAAATTAGTCGAACTATTTCGCCACACTATTCCAAAATTGGTTCCAGATAATTCAAGCTATCCAGTAATCATGCGACAACCAGACTTATGTTAACTTCTTCAATCCAGTTAAAAAAAAAATAATTGTTCAAGTTTTTCCAAAGAATCTAAAATCACAGAAACCTATTCTGTGTGAAAAATTGAATTTTCCTTTAATCGATTTCACTTAAATTCGGAATTGTAGCAATGCTTTTAAAGTATCTTAACATCACATATATAGTTCCACATAATGTGTTAAAGTGATACTATAGTGGAAAGCTTATGGTTCCACCTTCCAAGAAAATTGATCACATAAAGTGATAGGCTTTATAAAAAAAAAAATATTTATTGAGACCGTTGATGAATTACGTTTTGAAGAAATTTGATGAAGAAAGAAACATTCAATTATGCCATGGTTTCGACAGAGTTTCCTGTCTTTATCAAGGCTTTAATGATATGATATGATACATATTTTATTTGCCTGCTTACATCACTTTCAAAACTTATTCACTTACAAAAATGTACAGCTGTGACCACTGACAATGAACATTACTCCTAATAATAACAAACAAAACTCAATGGTATACTTTACTTTTAATTTAGTTTATTTTAAAATATTCTACCGTCCAGTTCTATTCCATAAACTTTTTTACGTTATAAAAACATTACTTTATTAAGAAGTGGTTCATAATTTTTTTTAAATTGGAGGTAATCCAACTGTCTTAATTCATTTGGAATTTTATTATATATCTTCGCGGACATAATATTTGGAACCACTGCAGATTTTCTCAGTCTTTTTGAAGGTAGGTTTTTATCGATATTGTTACATATGTTATAACAGTATCTGTTGCCTCTCGTATCTTTATTTAGATTAGATTTTTTGTTGCAGAGCGAGCTTGTAACAGTGATACAGTGTTGCATACAGTGATGGTAATGTCAGGATGTTTAATGCCGGAAATAATGGCCTACAGCTATCTCGAGTTCTTTTTGAACATCATAATTTTCACTTCTCTCTTTTTTGTAATTTGAAAATACTCGAGGCGTTAGCTGAAATCACCCACAGCTAAACAGCCCACTGTATTAGAATCAGTTGATCGTATTCCAGACGTAATGGAGTTCAGATGTCTTGAAGAGGGATTTGATATGAAGAATAGGCGGAAGTTAGTTTAGAGATTTATAGAGAGTTATTACTTGAAATACGAGCACTGAATTTACAACTATATTTTAACAATAATTTAAATGTGTCAATTGGTAACTACAAATAATATGAAATGATAGAAATAAAGAAATAATTTAAAGAGATAAAACTACAAGTAATTTAAAAAGATTTAAGTAGATAAAACTAAGATGCACAACTATGAAATGTTTGATTGAATGATAATAATTATAAGTTAAACCTTGTATAGAGACGCGCTCGCGAAACTGCTGCTGTAATGCTCGTTGAACTATAATGATATAATGATCCCCTCCTCCAGTGGGGCGAAGTTTATATTAGTATTACTCACACCATTGACAGGCGTGTAAGTAGTACTCACACTAAGATATCTCTCGCAGTGTGCCGACCTTGGCCAGGTCGGTGACCAGTGTGATTTAGGTCAGTGGCCAGATTTGGCGACAGATGGTCGCCCATCGGTGATTTTCAAAGACTGGTAGCCTTGAGTGTTTGTTGGCCCTTGTATGAAGGAATATAGGCCAGGTGGCTTCTGTACAATAATGATCCTTTTAGCGGTGCTTCTCTTTGACCGTGTGTATTGACCCTTGTTTAAAAAGGCTTTTGTTTGGCGCGGCTCTTGTCTTGAAGATAGCGGCTGGCTGTAGCCACTAGTTATAAATTATCCTTTCTTCTTGTTATCTTTTGTAAAGATAGCGGCTGGCTGGAGCCACATGACATTGCTTGACTTTGATATGACATTACAACACCATAAACCATCCTGGAGTGAAACAAACCGAAATAGGCTAGTCTCATTACTTCTGTTGGAACGTCTTCTCACAGCTACCTCAGAAGGAAAGTTATCTCAGATAGCTGACTGCTCAGTTGCTGTACATGTTCATTCCAAGATAGAGTGCCTTCTAGTAATATACCAAGAAATGGTACTGTTCCCTTCTCTAAATCCTTATTCAAGCTAAAAATTTTATTCTTAGTCTTCTCTTGATTTAGCAATAACATATTATTATTTAACCATTTTTTTAAGACAAGATACATTTCTATCTGCTTCTTTCACAGCCTTTTCAGTATTCTTCCCTTTGGCAACTAGTGTTGTGTCATCAGCGTACAATATGCATTTTCCTGGAAATAGCGTCCCAATACTATTAATGTATAATAAGAAAAGCAATGGCCCTAGAATAGATCCTTGCGGGATACCACACATAATTTCACCTCGCTCAGAATACTGGTTATTTTAATAAACATACAGAATACTGGTTATTATAATATATAGATCGTCGTGAAGATGTGGAGAAAGAATTATTAAACATACACATTAGTTACATCGCAGAAATGTAAAAAAAAAAAAAAAAAAAAAAATTAAAAGTTACTAGTTACTTGACTCAAATCATCTATAGAAATGAAACGGGTAGGCTTTATTTATCTAGATAGTATGAATGTTAAAGTAGTCATAAATCGATGGAAAACCATTTCAATAAAAAATCCATTAATTATTAATTAAAGCCATTTTTCCAGTTGATAGTTTTTGACCGAACTCTTAAATTTAGTTGCACCGATTGTGTGAGCTTCCTGATACATTTGGTTTTTTCTCACATAACACACACACCCACACACACACACATCATACACACATCTTGCGCTAAAAATTGTTTTCAAACTCACAGGAACTCTACAAATCATGTAATTCCGTTGATAATTTAGTTTTCAAAAACAAGACATGATCACGATAATTTATCTTGCAGGCATTTTTTAGGCAGACATTATTACCGTAGACAATCAATTTAAATCCTCGGAGATTCGTAAATTGAGGAAATTTATATACTATCCAAATTTTAGAGGAGAGTATTTAAATAAGCCCAGAAAATTGATCAACATAACTTTCTTGTCATATTAACAGTGTTTTGGTTATAATTTTTATGATAGTCCCTTTATCTTTGATATTATGATTCTGCAGATCAGATAACACAGATCTTTCTTGTAAAATAAACATATTAATATTGTCAATGATCAAAAGATGGACATTCTATTTACATTATGTACTACTAGGTCCGAACATAGACACACAAATATATATATATATTTGAAGAATAGGTTATATCATTAACCCCTTTTTGGAAGTAAACTATCAAATGAGATTTCTATTTGATGTTGATATATTGTTGGTAGGAGTGCCAGTGATGGATGGGATAACAAAAAGAAAGTTGTTTTGATTTCATCGTTGTAACATGAGCGAGCAGTTGAGGAGAGGGGATGTAATACTGTAAAATAGGTCGACCGTCTCTACAAATAACTCATTAGTCAGTACTATAAAGAAGAGTCATGGAACCCATTCACATATATCTATATATATAGAGAGAGCGAGAGATAATGAAAGGTTTGGTTTAAACCAGGTTCTGCTTAACGCATAAAGTAGATACAACACAAGCTTTCTAGCTTTAATTACACCAACCGCAACTTTATCAGTACCCTTCCTCCTAATTCCCACATTGGAAGCTCTGATGTTATCTTCCTCATATACAGTTGTAGGGATGCTTGTCACTGCTGTCACTTCATAAGTATACAAAACACTTTCATGTTACTAACATTATAAAACAGAGAGGATTATTAAAACACAAATAGTACAAAATATTAATCAAATTTTAGTTTCAGAAAAATTTTTAAAAAACAAATCAAAATTTTTATTTTTTCCAAATTGGTTTTGATAAGATTAATGATAGATTAATTGAGGTATAGTATAATAATCGATATATGTATATTCTTTAACTTTCACAATATATAACTTCAACTTTCTTGCTGGATCACAGATTTACGCTTTTATCTATATAAAACTTTCAAAATCCAAGGAAATATAGCAAAAGCAAACCTCGAGTATAAAATATACGGTTCTCATTTCTGAAGTTTTTATCATAGAAGATTTGTTCTAATTCTTATCAGAAATAGTGATAATTCTGTCAATTTCACTTTCACCTTTATAGCATCTGACAACTCTTTTTACAAAATTCATTTCTCCAAAATGTCCCGTTACAATGTTGACACTCTTCAGCGGTCAGCGGAGAATGATAAGAAAATATGGGCAAAAAAAAAAATGACGATTAAAATAAAAGATTTATTGATAAATAATTGTGTTAAAATAATTATTATTTGGCATGAACATTCTTGCATGGGTTACCCGTTTCCGGGATGGGGTCTCATTCCTTAACAATCTCAATAAAGGTCTGTGCCAAATAGTGCAAACCGTTTGAAAAATCCGTCCAGCCGAATATTTGCAATATTGACGCATTTCACAAAATCGTGACACAAAATAGCTTACTATTTTATATATGTTAATATATATACGGATTAACTTCATTATATAGAAAATAATAATAATAATTGAAGGAAGGAAAGATTAGAGTAGTATCGATTGACACGTCACACTAAACACACTTGAAGAGTAGGCCACAAAGTTTTTAGGATGAGAAATATAGGAAAACTGCGGTAAGGAGTGGGTAGAGGCCGCCCGCGGCGCTTGAAGTTGGAATGGTCTTAGTTCCAAGGGACTTTCCCACACACTGTTATAGATCGATATACGAGCGCCTCACTGAAACCCGCCCCGGTTACTCTCTCTCCTAACGTCCAGGACCATTCACTGGGTACTCCACCCTTCTACCAGCACAACCAGAATCCAAACCAGCCTTCTGACAATCTTTCTCTCTCTCTCTCTCTCTCTCTTTAAGACCGTCTCATTCCAACCTCTTACTATTCTCTACGGCTAACATTGCATACCATTCACCTCTAAAACCGCTTTCCATTTTCTTATCTAATACTTCTTTTGTTCTACAAGAACTCATTGTGTTTACATTCATCATGCTGTTTTCTAGTCCAAACCACGAGGCAAAACCGAATTTACATTTCTAAGATTCGCTTGCCTTACGGATTTTCTCTATTTTCCCAACTTTAGCATTACAAAACGATTTCATTCCCCTTCTAAATAAGGTCATACAAATCTAGTACGTTTCATTTTATACATTTCAATTTGTTAATCATTCATCACTTTTTTTGTTTCATATCAACATTAGTCTTTACTGTAAATTTAAATCTCTCATCAGTAAAAAGGGCAGTGCCGCTTCCAATCATCCGACGAGCCGACAAACAAAACTCCAGTCATCAACTTTTATCTACTCTTGAGAGTTTTTGAATTAGTATTAAATAAAATAGATTTTACTCTCAAGAAGCAAGTTTGCTTCTTCTAATAATATTATCCACGCATCATTTATTCGTTCAGTACTACTCAGATTTGGAAGTGATGATGCCTAAATCTACCGCGCATTCTCAAAATATTCACTGTAATGGATGCCAGAAATTGTATCTATAAATATAATTTGAAGAAAATCATGATTTGAAAGAAAAATGAAAGTTGGCAAAAAAGGTAAAACCCAGGTAGAAGGCACCGTTACAGTAGAGGTCATAGAACTTAGTCACCTTTGTCTTTTTGCCCCTTCTCACAGGGGAGGATTTCAACTACCAAAAGAAAGCATTCTTTCAAGAGATAGTCTAAATTCTGCTTTCAAACAGACAGTTTGAATTGGGCATTTCAATCAGAACACTTGATTCGGAAGGCGCTCTCTTAACTTCAGTCCTAGGTTATAAGAGTTTAGCCTTTAATCTAGATAAATAATTGATTTAATAAGCATATTGTTATGATATTGTTAAGTGTTTAAATTCATTTAGAGAATAATATATTTTATTTCAAAAACAGTGGTGACCTCTTGCTTATTTGTAATACTTCTCTCTCTTTAAACATACTCACAAGCCCTTTACAAAACCGCTCGTGCTACAATACTTACAAACATACAATAACACACCATCACACCAAAAACATTTGATCGCCATAGTTCTTAGAAAATTTCATGGGTACAATGTTTGGAAATCGTTAAGCTTATGGACTTACCTGATTATTTTCGAAGTTAGATGATATTTTCCGAAAATACAAAAATATCATTACAACATATATATATTCTTCAGGGGGTAGTGTACCCGCCTCCCCGTTGCCTGCAGGGCATTCTGGTATTCCTGCAAGTATCCCAGTCTAACCATCTGGACTTATACCAACAGCTCCATCAATCACACAAAACAAATAAAGCTCCAGCTACTCGTGCCCTAAGCAAAGTCAAGTTCACTGACTCACTCTCTCTCTCTCTCTCTCACACACACACTCACACATACACACACACCCACACCTTGATTTGGGCCAGCAGGCTTGCTTTCCAGAATCGCTAGCTCCATCGTTACTAGAAATCACCTTGTGGATGAGATATGCCCTTCAAATTTTGGTGCCAGCTTTGCAGAAAAGTGATACTGCGCATCAGAGAGAGGGTGATTGCGTTTCTAGATTTTCACAGCTCTTCTTCGAACATTCTAGTAGTGTGCCTATTTAGTTTAGGCTCGTCCTAGATTTCATCGACCATCAGTCACTCTAGGTTCTTTCAGCTTCGTCAAGTGCTGTTGCCAACCTTTGGTTGGTAGTGACTCGTATTAATTTTCAGGTATTAATCCTAAATTGGAATTGGAACCCGGTTGCATAAGCTCTCACCCAAAATTAAGATAAGCGGGTATACACCCTATTGAAGAATGTTCGCTTGTATTTAAAGCAAACATAAATTACGATAAACAGGTATCCCAAGATTTATCTTTTCTTTTATCTTCTTTTAATTTTTTTTTACTTTCTCTTACTAATAATAGAAGAGTATTGCGATCACGCCAGATTTTCTAAATTCAGTTTTCTCCGGAAATACACGTTTTGAGGTCCCTTAAGTCCAAGAAAGTGCTTTTTTAGAAAGTGGTCTGTGTATGAGTGTATGTGTGGATGTGAGTAAAAAGAATATCTCAAAAACGAAAACTTGTAAGAAGCATTTATACTTGATACTTGATATTCCGTTTAGGTACTACCATCGCATTAGACACGAAGATTTCGGGAAAAATTCATTAGTCGAAAGTGCCACTTTACTGAATGTATTTTTTTCTTCCGTTTTGGGGGGAGGGGGATTATCTCGAAAAAAAATTGGTTTTTCTTACGCCAAGTTTTAGGGGAGTTCCTCCATCATTGTTCTGGTAGCCCAGTACAATTGTGACCTAAGGCGCCATTCCGAAACGCCTGGATCTAGTACTGTATTAATTTTGCGGCTGACCAGTAGATGGTCTTTGTCCAGTTTCTTGCCACTGTTGCAGAGGAGACTACCGGGAGAGTCTCCCGAATCGGTGGAGGTGACTATGAAGATAGTCATGTCCTGTTGTCAATCTGAAGTTGGCTACAAATTCATTTCGTGGCAGGTCTGCTGGAATCGCCTTCCTCAATAGGATATTCCATTACCTTCCCTACTTTTTCCTACTTCAGAGCAGTTTGTGCTTAGGTTTTATTTTGGCCACAGCCTGGCAGCAGGTTACACTTTCATTGAGTTGCGTTAATCTCGATCCCTCCTTTGCCAGTTCATCAGCCATCTCATTCCCGCTTATACTACAGTGACTCGAAATCCACTGGTATACTATTTTCCAACCTTTTTTGATAAGGCCGCTGATAATTCTTTTAACTTCGTTTGCAGTATTATGCATACTAGGCGCGGTGGAGCTCAGCGCAAATAGTGCGGCTCTCGAGTCGACAAGGAAACAACTTTGTTTTTCTGCATACTTCTCAGCTCCGATATGTTAAGTGCAGCTTGATGGACTGCTTCGATTTCAGCATCGAAATTAGAGCACCTTCTCTCGAGGACAACTTCACCTTTAAATAGTGGAGCGTGATACCCTGCCCCTATCTTGTTGGATTCAAGTCTGCAGAGCCGTCGGTATATACGTGTAGCCATTCATTAGATGAAATGAAATGAAATGAAAAATTTTATTCTTGTTCCGGGACATAAGTCCCTTAGGAACAATAATACAAAATACAAGTGGCCTAGTATGTCTGGCTTTGACAATTATGTATATATCATTAGTAATAATTGATAATAATAATTATTGAAAATGATTAAGCCATGAATGATAAGGAGGAGAGAGAGGAATCTTCTAAGGGTTCGGAGAGACTTGTGAGGATAAGAGGTGGTGAAAAAGACGGGACTTGAAGGTATCAATAGTGGAAGCACGACGGATAGACAAAGTTAAGGAGTTCCATAAATAGGTGGCACGGATTACAAACGATTTTTGAAAAGCGGATGTATGGTGGGAGGGAGTATAAAGATCGGAAGGACGGGAGCGTGTGTTACGGGTGTGGACAGACGATTTAAATTTCAGAAGTTTAAAGATATACGAGGGTCTTTGAAATTGGATGACTTGAAAGAGTAAAGAGCCTAAGAAGTATTGGCGACGATAGATAGGGAAGAGCCAGTTCAACTCGTGGTAGAAGTGCGATATGCGGGAGTCTCTGGGGATTCCGAGGATAAAACGAATAAAAAAGTTCATAAGACGTTTAAGTTTGGCCTCGAGATCTCCAGAGAGTCCCCCATACACTAAGCAACCATAGTCGAAATGGGGGAATATAAGGGAGGTCACAAGGAGTTGACGGGTCTTCGCTGGGAGGAGATGGCGGGAGATGTTGAACTGTCTGAGGATAAATATGGATTGGCGGTTATTGTGGGAGATGTGATTTTTCCAGGAGAGGTTTTGGTCGAAGATGATTCCGAGGTTTTTAACAGGAGAACAATATTTTATCGGGATGTTGTTGAGGAAAAGGGTGGGGAAAGGAGCAGTGGAGTTTATGAGGAATTGGGAACCAATGACAATGGTTTGGATTTGTTGTGATTAGCAAAGCATGTTAGCTACTGCCCACGAATTAATGTTGTTAAGATCATCCTGCAGCTTGTTTATTGCATCTTGAAGATCAGAAGGCTTAAAGGACAGGTAAATCTAGGAGTCATCGGCATAAAGGTGGTAGCTGGAATGGACAATGGATAAAGGCAGATCATTAATACATACAGAAAAGAGGGTTGGGGATAAAGAGGAGCCCTGGGGCACGCCACGGGAAAGAGGAAGGGGATTAGAAGGTGCTACCTGGGATAACTACATACTGGGATCGGTTGGATAGAAAGGATTGGAACCAACGGATGGCGCTATTGGACAGAGAGAGGGACTGGAGTTTAGTGAGAAGAATTTGGTGGTCAACAGTATCAAATGCTTTGGAGAAGTCTAAGAGAACTAGAATAGTGAGTTGTTGGTTTTCTATGGCGATTTGTAAGTCATGGGTGATTTTTAGGAGAGCTGATTGAGTCGAGTACCCGGGGCGGAAGCCAGATTGAAGTGGGTTAAGCAGGTGATTCTGTTCAAGGTAGTTGGATAATTGGGACTGTACTAAACGTTCTAAAGGTTTGGAAAGATTGGATAGAAGGGAAATGGGACGAAAATCGTTGGGAGAGCATGGGTTTGTGGTTTTACTGAGAGGGCGGACTAAGGCAGTTTTCCATTGAGAGGGAAAGACAGAATTTTGGAGGGAGAAATTGTAAATGTGAAGAAGGACGGGCAGGATTGCAGAGAGACAGGATTTAATTAGTTTAACAGGAACGTTGTCAGGTCCATGGTCATTTGTTCGGGATTTAAGTACTGCAGGTAGGAGTTCTTCCGGAGTTATGTAGGAGAAAAACAAATTGTTGGAATTAAAAGGACGCATGGGAAGTGGGAGGGGGTTGGGTGGAACTAGGGAAGAAGAGGATACAAAGTGAGTATTTAGAACATCAGCAGACAGGGAAATGGAACTCAAACGGTTTGATTTACAAAGAGAAAGTTTACGAAGGATGGACCATTTAGCTTTAGAATCGGGAGCATTGCAAAGGGATTGGTGGATGAAGAGAGACTTAGCTCGACGAATGGAGGACTGAGTAAGATTGCGTAAGTGTTTGTAGGAGCTGTAATCGCAGGTAAGGCGGGTCTGTCTGTATTTCCGTCTGGCTGCTTCTCGTCTTTTTATCAGGGATTTAAGGTCAGGTGTGAGCCAGGTAGCAGGAGGGCTGCGGAAACGACGGGTATGAAGTGGAGCATGGGACTCGAGAAGGAAGTGAAGGTAATTTGTAAGGAGGTGTACCATAGAGTCTATGGAATTAGAAGAAAAAATTGAGTCGTAAGGGAAGTTTTCTAGGTCAGGTTTTAATTTTTCAAAGGAAAGGGAATCGAGATTGCGAAAAGTACAGATTTTGGGTGTGATAATAGGGATAGGTAGGTCGAAGGTGATGTGGATAAGATCATGAGATGATAGGAAGGGAACTGGATGCTGAGAGGAGGCTAGGAGTTTTTCTTGGGAATCCAAAATGAAAAGATCAAGCCAGGTATCGGAAGAATGGGTAGGAGAGTAGGGTACTACAAAAAGATTGAGGCAATAGACGAGGTCTGTGAGGTAGGACACATCTGAAGACTCGGCAAGGAGATTGGTATTGAAGTCACCAGTAAGGATTATGTGGGAATAACGGGGGACTAACTGGTAAAGGAAGGATTCAAAGGACTGGTCAAAGGGCACACGGGGTGGACGATATACGACAGAGAAAAGGAGTGGCGATGAGGGGGTAGATATCTCTACAAAAATATATTCAAGGTGAGGAAGATCGGAGGATGGAGAATAGAAGAGGAGTTTGGACTTCAAGCTATCATGAACAAAGAGGCTAGATGGGTACCGTTCGTCAATGCAAGCCAAAGCAAGTGCTTTCATCTCTTTAGAACTTGAATTTTTTTTTTTTCTCGCCTGTACCTATACTCATTATATATGCAGGCATTTTTAGACTAATATTGTTTACAGGTGGTTCTGGAAAAGCTTTCGGCTATCATAGTCAAGTTCATATTTTTCACAAAGTTCTCTAGTTTTTGATATAAGTGTTGGCTGGGATTGAAGTCTGCTGGTTGCAGCATTAGCCTAACAAATTTTTTCACAAGCTTCAGAGCGTTTATTCCCTTCGTCTACTTAAACGTTCCAAATCCGTTTGGATTTCCATAGACGTGATAGGAGTCTATTTAGTTCCACCAGTAATCAGTCTTAAGGCTTTATTTTGAATTCTATCCAGAGGTACGGATCATCTCGATAATGGCTCCAATGCTTTTCTTTGAATTTGATAAATCCACTACACATATAAACTTTTATTTGAAACATTTCTCCGGGAAAATTCATTTAAGGGCACTTTTTATGGGTGGGGCAGTGTTACATGTTTATCTAAAGTGCTATTTCAGTTATTACACAATTCAGTCATCTAAATAATATTAATTAAAATTAAATATGTGGTCGAAATCCCGAATTTGAAAAAATTGGATGACCGAAAGTACGTTTTTACTGAAAAGTATTTTTCAGCTTTCTTCTATTTTCTCAAAAAAAGGGCTCTAAACGATTTTCTTTGAACTGCTAATATTCATTCAATGTACAAAGAACTATGTAGTGTAATCAATTGTCGTGATTCCTGAGGTATGAAGTTAGATGTCTTGAAGAGGGATTTATTAGGCGGAAGTTGGTTTGGAGAGTTATTGCTTGAATTACTAACACTGAATTTATAAAAATAGAATATATTTTAACAAGAATTTGAATGAGCGTAATGGTAACTACAATTAATATGATTTGATAAAAGTAAATAAATAATTTTAAGAGTTAAATAACAAATAATTTAAAATGATTATAATAAATAAACTAATATGCACAACTATGAAAATAAATATAAGTTAAACCTTGTATAGGGACGCGCTCGGAACTCAAGTATAAATGCTGCTGTAAAATGATACTGATATAATGATGTGGCTACTCGTATAATGATGAATGATATCATGATCCCCTCTTCCAGTGGTGCGAAGTTTATATTAGTCTTACTCACACACTGTCAAGTGTGTAAGTAAGTTCTCACACTAAGACATCTCTAGTAGCGTGCGACCTTGTGCGACCTTGGTTAGGTCGGCGACCAGTGATTCAGGTTAGTGGCCAGATTTGGTCGCCCATCGGGCGACTTTCAAAGACCAGGTGGCTTCTGTTCAATAGACAGGGCTTTATCGGTGCTTGTCTTTGATACCTTTGTATTGAAAAGGCAGCAGCCGGCTATGGGGCCACTAGTTATAAATTATTCTTTCCTTTTGTTATATTTTGTGAAGGCTTTGACATTGCTATGTCATTACAGCATCATGGTTATTTGTGCGAATATGGCATATGCATTTGGATTAATGCATATAGATTTGCACAACTATTGAACCTCTGTTAATAATTGTTATGCAGAGCTAACTTTATTGCTTAGCAACGGCCATGGGTACGCAAAGATTAAATTAATTAAACCTCTGTTCATAACACTGTTATGCAAAGCTAGACCTTTATTGCTTATAAGCCGCCATAGGTGTACACAGAGATTAGATTAATTGTTACACTGTAAATTCGTCAACAGCTGACTAAAACATAATAATACATAATTTTATTAATCACTGTTAGCGGTGACCATCAGCAATAAGCCAAATATTTGATAGTAAGCAGTAAGTTGTCCAGTAAGAACTAAGTACATTTTGTCCTTAGTAAAAAAGTAATGTCTATTTTTTTTTCAGTTGGGCTTTTCCGGTACCATTCAATAAAATCGTACTTCCGGTTGATGGATTCTGTCCGAAAACTTCGGGTTTTATGCGGTGATAGTAGCTAAATGGAATCTCAAGTTTGAGCTTCCTGCGACTTATTGTTCTTTGAGAATTCTGTTAACACACATGCATACATACATAATTAATTTTGTTTAGATGATAGAATTGTATAATCAACTATGGATAGCACTTTAGAGGCAAAACATAACCACACCCTTCCCTGTAAAAGGCCCCTTAAAATGACGTTATCAAGAGAAATTTTTCAAATAAAAGTTGGAGCTATTTATATGTATAGTACACATATATACTTTACAGAAAATCGTTGATGCCAGTTTTATAGAAAATAGCAGTAAAACTGAAAAAATACTTTCAGTAAAAACGCACATTTTTAGTAATCCGATATTATTTAAGCTCGGAATTCCAACAACATATTTAATTCTAACTAATATTATTTATATGATAGAATTGTATAGTACACTGAAATAGCACTTTAGAGGAAAACCTAACCCTACCCATCCCCCAAAAGTGCCCTTAAATGATTTTTTTCAGAGAAAATGAAATAAAAGATGTAGATCATAATATATGTAGTTGATATAATAAGTTTGAAAAAAATTGTTGGAGCCATTTTTGTGAAAATTGCTTTTGTCATCAACTCTATAATGGTTTGGGAATGCTGAGGTAAACTTAATGACCTAGGCAGGAGGAATAAAGTCACCGCCTGGGGTGGTGCCAGGGCATGTTGGCATTGAAGGGAATGAGATGGCCGACGCTCTGGCAAAGAAAGTAGCATCCCCGCTTCTAGGGCCTGTTCTTTTTTATGGGGTCGGCGACCAGTTTCTCTTGGAAGAACTTAGGAAATAGGAGGAGGAGGAGGTAAAGAGGTCTCAACTCTCCGCAACTCCCTCCCCGGACTACGGCAGGCTAAGATCTGCCTGGGAAATTATAACCACCGTAGATTGGTGTCCTGCATCGGCCTCAGTAAGAATAAGCTTCGCGTTCTTACAGATTTCCTCACGGGGACATTGTCCACTCAGAGGACAACTGACACTGACAAAGCTGGGTATGGAGAGTGACAGCACATGCAGATTCTGTGAGGAATTGGAGGAAACTCCAATACTCTCCTAACAGACTGCGAGGATTTTTTGAAACTCGGAATTTCAACAACACATTTAATTCTAAATAATATCATTTAGATGATTGAATTGTATTAAAAACTGAAATTACACTTTAGTGGAAAACCTAACACCAATACTCATCCAAAAGTGCCCGTAAATCCAAAAGTTTGAAAAAAAATCGTCAGAGCCGCCATTTTTAAGAAAATCGCAAGAAAGTAAAAAAAAAAAAAAAAAAAACAGTAAGGGTACTTCCGGTTGAAGAATTTTGACCAGATGAGACCTACTGTCGGATCCCATGGTGATTACATAAATGGAATATCAAGTTTGAAATGTCTATCCTTTTTTCTTTTTTGAGCTATGCTGTTCACATATATACACACAGACACAAGACTATTTTGTTAAAAAACACTTTTTTGGACTCAGGAGACGTCAAAACGGATATTTCCGGTGAAAACTCGATATCGGAAAATTGACAACAATACAAACTTTCTTCTTACTAGGTGTAAGAGAAAAATATGGCTTCCTAAAATTAATGCATTTATTACATTAAAATTTTAATAAAACTTATGCCTATATATAATTAAGTTAATAATTTGATAATTCAATTTCCATATTTAGTGTAAAGGAATTAAGTTTCAAATAATATAAAGTTTATTCCTTGAATTTGTATTTACATTATTTCATCTTTTTAATTTTTATTTTATTATCAATAAGGGAATTCTATGGGTAATTTAATTCAATTTTTTTTTTTTTTATCGAAGTTGATTCATTTTATTTGAATCGTTCTATTTTATCTTGCTTAAATCAGAATTAATATAATATATGACATAGCTTCTCTATATATGGTAAATTGTAAATTTATTATTGATATTATAATGATATAATTGATAATAATCTTTTAACAGATTTTTTTCTGGGAAATGTTTATTTTACTTTTATAATATTACTGTTGATATAATTTCTGTCATATAACAATTTTTTTTTTTTTTAGATTTACGATCTGAACTATTATAATTTAGCATTAATATGACTTATACTATATAGAATAAAATAAATTAATATTAAGATATCAATATTAATATATTAATTACATTAAATTGTAAAAAAAGGATGTTGAGGTTCAATCAATACATTGTTGATGTCAATTACAACTTTTAATTTTCTTTGTTTATATTTCTGTGCTATATACGTAATATGTTGTAAGTTTCAAAGTTCCATCCAAAAATTCTTTTTCCACATCTTCAAGACTATCTATATATTAAAGCCTTCATAAAAGACAAGGAAACTCTAACGTACTGAATTTCTTCATAATAATCTTAAGAATGCTTCCAACAAGAGGAGGGATTAGCTCAGGTGTTAGCGCGTTGGACTCCTATGCGGAGGTCCTGGGTTCGAGTCCAGTACAATCCTTAGATTCTTTCTTCCTAGGAGCTCTACAGCTCACTGTTCGGTGATGGACAGTGTTGTTTTCTATAGCGAGAGAACATTGCCCGGAGGCAGGCAATCACTGAGAAGGATCCGGGCGCTCATGACCATAGATGTTGACGCGCCTTAAATTAAAAAAAAAATGCTTCCAGTGTATATTAATATTATATAGATAGTAAAAATCAATATATTATTTGAAGTGGTACTCCCAAAAAAATAAAAACACAGAAAGGAAAATCGTTGGAGCCACTTCTATCCGAAGCTTCTCTTGTCGGTGCGGTTATGTCCTAAACGAAATTATTATTATTATTATTAAACCCTGGCTGCCTATAGGCCAATGCGGCTTTTAATCCCCCCCCCCCAACCGCCGTTATCCCACTGAATTAACCTTCCCCAGTGGTTTACACCAGTCTGTCTGCAATATCCTAGGATATCCTTTAACTCCAATCTTCCCAGGGTTTACCATTAAAGTGAGGCCCTCTCAAATATACGAAACCTAATACTAGCACATAAATACGGGGGTACTCACATAAATAGTGATATACCGTTTCCCTGACTCTATTATCACAATTCTGACAAAATGGGAGTGGACTTCCTCGCTATTTCATGCAAATGACTGGCTACCCATGTTTAAATCCGAAACCTCCTGCTTAATACCTTTGATCAATCTTTTCGCCTGGAGCCACTTTCCCGTGTTCTTCTAATGCTTCTCCAATACTCTCGTCTCCTCAAAGTTTAACCTGACTATCGCGAAACCGCTTAGTGACGGCAACGGGTTGGCTCAGAACCACAACAAAGATAAAGAGGATCCCTGCTTTGATCTTCCTACGATAAACACACGAAAATATTTTTTTTTCGAACTCAGGGTACGGTTTCCAACAGGTCTCTTTTCAAGACATGTTGTTTTTTTTTTTTTAACAAAATTCTTTTGTTCACTCCCTTTTTTCCGAATATGCTCAAAATGTTCTTCTTTTTTTATTTATACCGACTATAATTTGTTATACAAAAACTTGGTGCATACAAAATAAAGCCAAAATTGGCGCGATCGTCCAATAATTCGTATTGTTTTACTACCCCTACTTATCTATCAATACACTTCTCATGACTTAGTTTTTTATTGTTACAACATGATTCATTGTCTAGTTGGATTCCAGCCGCTGCTCCGGTAATATTTCAAGGTTTATGGTGACCCTGTTCTCATCCACTTCCTCTGTAAATTGCAATAACAAACGTTAATCTGATGTGTAAATAAAAAAGTAAGTAAGTTTCAAGTCATCATAATTAGCAATATTATAAATTCGAGTTAATTGCTTTGATTTTTTTTTTTTTTTTTTTTTAAATTTTTGCCCTGAAATGAGTATACGGAAGTGTTTGTTTACTGAAGAAAACTACGAACTAAGTTTAAATGTTTTAAACCATCACCAAATTCAAAATCGGAGGCAATATGCTCGTTTTGTAATACGTCAGTTTTTTTCTTACTAAAAAATATTCCCCTCTGGAATTACAAAGTATCAGCTGTTGAAGGAACTTTAACTTTTGTCACACATTAAGACACCATTTTAGTTTTAACTCTGAAGCTTGCCGGAAACAAACTTTTAACAAACATTTTTGATGATTCCGGAAGTAGCTAAGCGAATTTCATCTGTATCTATCGTAGTTAATGTTTTTTTTCTTTTTTTGTAATCTCTTCCACTCACTCCTGTGCTGTGTCCACCCACCACCTTGGACCTCCATCTCCTGACCTTGAGCTTTCTCAAATCCTCCTCTAACTACTCCAACCATTTTCTACCTAACTTTCTGCTCCCTTCGGGCTTATTTCTGTGCAACTTACTTACTATTGAATTCCTATCAATTCTGTCAGCGTGTCCCAGCCAATCTAACCTTTCCGCGACCAGATTTCCGGTGACGCATATAAGACATTTAACTCCTAATTACATCTTATTTTTCCATACACCGTTTTACAGCTTAGGTTTCAGAATTTTTCCTTTCCCAAACTCGTAGCATATCATAGTCCCCTCGTTTAAGTAAGTAGGTTTTACTCGCGTATAATACTACAGGGCCGAACATCTGTTTTACAATAAATCCGATGGTTATAATTGCACGAAATGGTTTTAGAATTCATCACCCGCTTCAATAAGTAGCAACATCTGGAACCTGCGGCTAATATTTCCTTAATTTCACTTTTCACCACTCTCTGCGTTTGTAAAAAGTGGCGTCCAAATATTTAAACAACTTAACATTACCAAAACGCCCCCCCCGTTTAAGTTAACATAATTAGGTTGACAAAATTGTGTTCACTACAACTTTAACGTAACTGCTACACTCACACTTGTTGGTTGAAGCACCAACAACTGTGAGTGTAACAGAAACATTTAGTTGAAGTAAACTCTCTACACGAACTTGGTGAATTTGCTCTAACGATGGATAAAAATCCGAAACCGGTCAGGAACAATTTAAATAATGCATGCTACGACGGATAAAATACCAGATATACTTCTTAGTTGCTTCATAATTAATCTTTAAGCCCCATGGATTTTGCTTTTCTTTCTAATTACTTATAACGCTCTTGTAGGATTCTGAAATTCCTTCCGATTAGGATGACATCATTTGCGAAGGCAAGATATTGTCATGGATTTGTTGAAGATCATTCCATTCGGGTTAGATACTCTAAACTAAGGTTGAATAGCAAGTTTGACAACAGAACATCCCCTTAGTCCGAAGCCCTATGTTTATATTGAAGATGTCTGAGCAGCCACCCTTGAACCTTAAGTTGTACAGACCGAGTTTTCCGTAAACATATCGCTACTACTAATTTGATCACCTTCATAGATCTTGGTCCTATACAGACTGTTGTATGCTCAATGTATGATAAATTTTAATCACTCCATATTTATAGAAAATATAGTGCAATTATTATCCCAAATACTGGTTTTTATCATCAGAGACATTTTCCATGGTGGCCTGCTTCATTTTGTAATCATCGACCGGTTTCGGCCGTTCGCCCATCTTCAGGATGCTTTTGTCAGACAGTGTGATAATGTAGACTTGCACAGAGTAAATTCAGTTTATACACTCTTTCAAATTCAGTTTATACACTGTGTTATCACACTGTCTGACAAACGCATCCTGAAGATTGGCGAACGCCCGAAACCAGATCGATGACCACAAAATGAAGCAGGCTACCACGGAAAATGTCTCTGATGCTTTCCAGCTCTGCGGAACCAATCACCACACTAACTGGTTTTAACTTAATGAAGACACAATCAAAATTAAATATTTTTTTGTAAAAATGTCCATCATCGGATAGTGAGCTGTAGAGGCTCCTAGGAAGAATAAAAATCTAAGGGCAGCACAACTGGACTCGAACCTGGGATCTCCGGCATGGGAGACCAGTACGCTAACCACTTAGCTATTCCTCTCCCAAGAAAATTTAACACCATCACAAATTAAGTTCACTTCCTTTTTTTACTTTTTTACTTGATACTAAATGAATATAAAAATCATCCGAAACTAAATTGTATTTAAGTTTTTATTGTAGATTGTCATATGTTCGTTAAAAAAAAGATAAAAAAAAAGATTAATTCATATAGCGGGGAAAGCAATGAATTCAAGGAAAAAGTATAAAGTTGATTAGTTTAGATGGTGGCCTCATGTTGTTTATATGAGTATTGTACTTCAATATCAACAAACCGGCAAAGTTTACCACAAATATGCCGGAAGTTTTGATGACATATTGTAAATTATTTATACTGTTACCTTTTCTTTTTTTCCGGATGGAAAATACGAGCTAGTTTTAATTCAGTGAATTTTTATAATGTATTTGTTTCGTTTTATTTTTATTTATTTATTTTATTTATTTATTTATTTTTTTTAATTCACAATTGTTACCCTGAAATGTATGCAGAACTGCTTGCATATACTAAAAGCCCATGACACTTAATGGAAGGGATATGCAAACGTTCTGCGTACAACTAAAATATATATATATATAGATAAAACTACAAAATAATACAAGATTTACCCCACCAGAGAAACTAAATTGATGACCCTGGGTTGTGATCACTTAAATCCAAGTTGCTCCCCGTATTTCTTCAGTGTTGTACCGGCATCCCTTCTTCATTGTTTATCTTCAAATACTACTTTTCATTAATTTTCATATTATTAATTTTTGTTTTGTTTTTAAGTTTATTATTACAATTAAATGTGTTACGAAAAAAAAAAGTTCAAGGGGTATATAAAAAAATTACGAACTACCTACTAAAAACAAAAGATTAAGGTAAGTTGAATTAAAAAAATTTCTTATTTTCTAATTAATAGTGTATAACAAATATTTTCTACTTCAGGATGAGGGATAATAATCGCGAAATTCCTATACAGATAGTGTCAAAAAAAAAAAATCTGGTGTGAAACACTCACACAACTTTCTCTTACTCCCTGTTCTCAAAATTATAATTGACAAATTTTATAGTTTGTGTATCAAATTTTTTACGAAATTCATCGAAAACTGAAAAAAACTGTTAGTGAAAGCGCACTTCCGGTTTACTATTTTCCTTAAAACTCGGAATTTTGGCCATCTATTTATTTCTAATTAATTTTATTTGGGTGATAGTATTGTATAATCAACTATGAGAACACTTTAGAGAAAAATATAACGCCACCCCCTCATGAATGAAATGTTTTAAATAAAAGATGTAGATATTTGCATGTTTAGTTTAAATATATATTCAGTTTCAAGAAAATCGTTGCTGTGATTTTTTTTTGAGAAAATCACGAAAAAGTGAAGAAATCATATTAGTAAAGTGTTAAAATAAATGCACTTCCGGTTAGCCGGTTTTGTT